>CAUYON010050524.1:0-10011 GCA_963573935.1 Arctocebus calabarensis
TCTTTGGTCATTTGGTCTTTGAATTCCTTGACTTCTTGAGACAATTTTTGAAATGCACCCAGAATTTCTAAATCCAACTTTTCCTCTATTTTATTGATCTTGTTTGCAATCCAAATTCTGAATTCAATTTCTGACATTTCACCCATCTGTTTATGCATAGGATCCTCGCATGTGTCTGCCAGATTATTCCTTGGGGGGGGTTGACCTAGTCTGGTTGTTCATATTTCCAGAGCTTTTCCGTTGATTCCACCCCATGATTAATTTTACACCATTTGGCCAAATGAGTAGATAAGGACAATTTGGGTTGGGAGTTCTAGGAGTATTGATTGACTAGTTCTTTGCTTAATAGCTTGGACTGGCATCTATACCTTTTCCCCTAGAGTTTTGCCACTGCTTGAGAAACTGGGGACCTTCTTGTTGTGGTGGGGTTAAGTGGCTCTGTCTTATTTTCAGCTGGTCTTTGTCTTACCCTAGATAATCTGTTACTCTGGATTGAAATCTGAGCTGTGAAGGAATACCAGAGTTAAGTCGCCGCACCCCCCACAGGCAACAATTGAAAAAGCGAAATCAAACCTTCCCACTACCACACACCCAAGGTACCCCTTTGGAAAGTCCTTGGGTGATTAGCCCAACTGAAAAGGTCCTAATCAATTGTCCTAGTCAGCACCGATCTCAAATGGAAGAGTTAAAAAAGTCTCTGGCAACTAGATAGCAGGGATTCGCTGGAAGCTCTTGCATAATTCACTTCAACGCTCTGTGAGCTCAGGAGGGCACCTCCACAGCAAGTAAATTAGTCTGGGAAGGTTGATGCCTCCTTCCCAATCTTGCCCCTCTGTCACACCCAGTTGGTGATAACAGTTGTGATTCAGTTTCCTCCAATGAGCCGATGCTGCAGAGGTTTGCGCCTGCCTGGGTCACAGTGAGGTCTGTGGGTCTACAACCAGTCCACTACTCCCTGTCACTTTTTGGCAGGGAGAGGTGAGGCCTGACAACCTGGGTACTTAACAGGGGCTGGGGCGATTCACTCAGTTCCAGCCCTGTCCCTGATTGATGTTGCTCCTGGAATAGAACAAATTCGCAGAATTTATTTCTGTCAAGACTATTTTCCTTGATCAGACTGGGGCTGCAAATGGGTACTACTCAGTCTGTGAGTTCCAGCCCTTTGTCTCAGCTTTCATCCCCTGAGGGCCAGGTTAAGCAAAGCAGCCCCTCCCTGCACTCTGTCCCAGCTGGTACCACCTCAGGCAAATCCTTCTCGTGCCTTGGTGGCCATCCATTCTGCTGGCTCCAGAGAAGCCGCCCGCCTCCCCTGGCTCCCAGAAGACTGGGAGTGTCTCTTCAAGACATCCCCAGGGGTGCAGCTCTCCATATATTTTCCCAAAGCTGGTCTCGTCTTGTCCCTCAGGAGACCTTCCCACCAGTCAGGTCTCTCGGCTCACTCCCCTGTCACCACTCCGAGCCGGAAAATCAGCACAGTTTAACAACAGTCTGCGCCCATCCACACCCCTCAAGAAAGTCTCCAAGAATCTGGACTCTGTGGGGAGCATGCCCCCAGACCTCAGTGTGAGAGTGGAGGGGAATATCAGGAACTCCAACTTACAGGTAGAGAGTATTACAGTTTTATGTCTGGCTGGAGAGCGCCGCGACACCCTAGTAGGGGAAGAAGGTCTGGTTTTTAGAGGGTCTCTCCCGTGGGGTAGAGTGGGAGGACATCTGAACTCTGCTTGCTTGTTTGTATGGAGGTATGTAGTATACTGTGAACCTCTCTCATGGGGGAGGGGACTCCCGTCTGCTTGGTGATGCTCTCTATACCTTTTTGTTTGTGTCCTTGGGGTCTTAGGTTGCCCCAGCAGGGTTGATGTGCGCTCTTCGACCTTTTCTTTTTGCTCAGATCCAAACCATTGGCTTTCTTGCTGAGTTTTTGTCCTTTAACTTTCCTTCTGGATGGGAACCTCTGCAGAAAGCTGGCTATAGATCACCATCTTGTCTCTGGGGAACCTTCATATTGCCTTTTATACATCACCTTGTGATAATACCCATGGTTGATTCCACATTCCATTATGAGACCTTAAGAGTACTGGTCCTGCTTAACTCATCTTTGTATATCACCCTTATTTGGTTCAGTACAGGGTTTCCAAACATTTGCTACACCAACAAATGAATGAAAAATTAACAAACTGAACTGATGTTACCTTAGTTCTTTTAAAATGCTATACCAAAATACTATAATCTGAGTAGTTATAAGCAACAATTTTATTTTTCACACCTATGGAGTCCTGGAAGGTTAAGATCAAGGGGCTAGTGGATTTGTCACATGGCAAAGACCCATTTTCTTGTTCCTACATGACACTTTCTCTCGGTACCTTCTATGATGAAAGAGGCAAGGAGGCTCTCTGAGGCCTCATTTGTAAGGGCATTGATCCCATTTTTGAAATTTATCTTTATGAGCTAATTATTTGGCCAAATGTCCTACCTCCTAACACTGTACCACCTTGAGAGTTAGGATTTCACCATTTATCAACTTTGGGGTAATGGAAGACCAAAAAAGATATAGTAGATCATTTAATTAAGCAAATTTTTTTGAGAAGCTACTGACAACAAAGAAGTGTTCTAAGAGATGTGTGTGCTGTGATAGGAGAAAGTCTTGTCCTGTCTACAGTTCTTCCTACTGATAATATTGAGATAGATATAAATCGATTTAGATATAACATGGCTTGCCCCTAGGCCAATTAGTCTGGCAAAAATCCAAATATATTTTCAGAAGTTTTCTAGTAGATGAAAATGAATCAGAAATAGCTTTAAGTAGTACAAATATTAGAAATACACACACAGATATGAAAGCAAATATAAAAAAAACTACTATCATCTCTAACTCATAAAATACTTCATGGTTTATAAAATATATTTGATAATATTACTGTATTGATTAAGAAGAACATTTTAAAATAATTTGAATTTTGTTATACCCCTTTTACAGTCAAAAAAGTAATATGCAAAAGTTTAAGGGATATCACAAAAAATACAGAAATTTGAAGTGAGAAATTTCTACAACCTTTCTTTTCAATGTGTGGTCCTTAGATGAGTAGTATATATCTTGCTGGAAATGCAGAATCTTGCCCAGACATAATGAATCAAAATCTGCCTTTAAATGTATTTTCAACATGTCAGATCTACTAAGTATAGAGTATAAATGTCTTAAAACAATAATTAAGTAAATGAGGTGAGGGATATATTAAGCATTCCAAATTGTCTATGAAATCAGCACATTGTACCCCCTAAAAGCATCAATGTATACATGATTTACCTCTTTATTATTTAATTAAAAATTTATGCTAAACAAATAAAATAAATGTGTTTTAAGGTAATCCACACACATGTATTATAATATAATATTGAGAAACAGAAATCTACTTCACTTTCCGCTACATCATGCCTAACATTACAATAACAAATTGGGGGTAAAATGCAAACCTGCACACAAAGCCAAATGGAGCAGAAATCATGACAACTATTTGTGTGTTCATTTCGGAAAGAAAGATGATTCCAGGTAGAATCAGAGGCTTCAAAACAAGTGACGAATAATAACACAGGGAATTTGGTCTTTTTTAAATATTAAATCACAGCTGTGTATATTAATGCAATCACAGGGTTTTTATATACAAATTTGAAATATTTTCATCAAACTGGTTAACATAGCCTTCATGGCATTTTCTTAGTTATTGTGTTAAGACATAAAAAAAAAAAATGCATGGAAGAGTCAAGGTTCAATGTTGAGTCACGTATAAAACCAAGTCTAGGATTATAAACACAGGTGATTTGTAAATTCTTTAAGGAGGCTGATGCAGCTTCTATCCTATCATCACAATGCCTAGAAAATTCTTACATTTGTTTGAAGAGAAATTGCTAATTGTGATAATCCAATAAAATTATAAAAGTAAATAGTGTTAGAGAAAATCATTCCATGACATGAATTAGAAATTACAATGCACAGCCAAGGTGAGTCCTATAGTTCCAGCTAGTTGGGAGGCTTCAGTGGAAGGATCACTTGAGCCCAGGAGTTTGAAGGCAGCCTGGGCAACATAGCAAGACCTTGTATAAAAAAAAAAAAAAAAATGCAATGCATATAATTGCCAAATTAAATTAGAATGTATATAATATTGAAGATATAATATACTAAAATGCAGAGCAATTTATAAAGCTCTATTTGTTTCATGCTGTTTATTTTGTCATGTGTGTTGACTGTGGCTCTCCTTCCAATGCTTATCCTTAAGGTCAATATTGAATAAAATCTAGAAGAATATTTTACATAAGAAAATATGAATATAGAGAGAAACATTTGCTTTAGCTGGAGTTGCCATATACTACATATAGTTTTGTGAAATAAAAACATATGAAGGAAGGACAACAAAGAAATTTCCTGTCTGAAATTAAACAAATGACTGTGCTTTCTGTAGAAGGTAGATAAAAGAGTTGTTTTGTTTCTTTTGGGAGGAAAATAATATTCAGAGGTCTTAAATGTCTGAATTTATCAATGAGCAACTCCCCCTTCAGCTACATATTTAAACTGAAGTTTCCTTTGTTCCAGAGAGGCTCATTCATCCTTGGCATTGATAGATTGTACTGAATGAAATTCATAGTGAAATTTAGCTGTCAAACATAATATAGCCTGAGTATCTCAAATAATACTGAAGCCCATATATATACATCTCTGTCATCACCCTTTAATTGTTTATTGTTAAAAATGTCAATCCACAAATGTTTTATGAGCTAAGGAATACCTGGTTTATAGACTTTAAAGGGGATTTAAAAAGAAATACATCATGTGACACCTGCCTCAAAATAAAAGCAGTTATGGTATGGCAAATATCATTATAGTATGAAAAATCACAATATACCAGCTTTCACCTTCATCAGGTATTATAATGATTAATTTTATGCATTAAACTTGATTGTGTCACAGAATGTCCAGGTATTTGGTTAATTATTATGGGCCTGTCTAAAATATGGGATATTTTTGGATGAGATTCACATTTGAATCAGTAGACAAAGTAAAGCAGTTTGACCTCTCCACTGTGGATGGGCATCATTGAACCTGTTTGAAGCAAGAATAGGACAAAAAGGTCTGTCAAGGAAGAGAATTCGTTCTCTCTGCTTGTCTCCATGCAAAGACACGGGTCTGCTTCTGGATTTGGACTCAGAGGCCACATGAAACTTACACCTTGGACAATCTTGGTTTTCAGTCTTTAGATTTGGACTTGAGTTGCATCACTGTCTTTCATTAGTTTCCTGCTTGCCAGCTGTGAATTTGGGGAATTCTCAGTCTCCAAAACCACATGAGCCAGTTTCTGGAGGACCCAACTGACTACAACCTGTAACACCGGAAAACTTACCAACAACTCTGCCTTGTTTTTAAATGAAGAGAACACCACTCTTTCCTTTGTCCACTTTCTCAACAAATATTTATTTAATGAATATGACAAAGTCCTCATTTTAATGGAAGCAACCAGGAGGCGAGACAGGCACTTTAACGTAAGGCAATGAAATAATCTAGATGCTAGATTCTAGGAATGAATTAAATTAAGTTAAGTAATAAAGAGAAACTGAGAGATTATTGAAATTTGTTTACATATAAAAGCTGGAAAAGCCATCACTGAGGAGATAATGTTTAAGCCAGGAAGGAAAAGGTACAGTGTTAGTCACTGAAGGGGCTGGGAAATAATATTCAACGTGTATGAGATACCTTTTTTCAGATTGAGAAGATTAATCACACAACAGTTACTAATCACCATTTATTATCACATATACATTTTTTATGTGGAAGTTTCCATTTGATGTAAAATATTAACTCATAGATTTCTAGAAACAACCTTAACACAGGAATGTTGTCATCTCCATGTAACAATTTGAAAGAAGAGGAAACTAAGGTTTAGAATATTTAAGTAATTTAGCTGACGTTGTGCAGCAAGTTAATTGATTGATCCCAGGTCAGCAGTCTGAAATACCAATGGCTCCTCCTTCTCTTACCAAACAAGTTTCCTATACATTTTATACATTCCAAGTGCTGTGGGGGACTGAAAGAGAGAGTTTAGTTCACTTCATCAAAATTTTTCTCTAATTTAATCAAACTTTTAAAAATATTTATTTTAGTATTAAAAATTTAAACAGGAAAACATACATTAAACTAAAATAAGACTATGGCAACATTTTATTTGCTATATGCCAATTCTGTGTAGTTGGGGGCTGGGCGCCCTGTTTTCCCAAACTTAGGTGATGTGGTTTGATTACTTGGCTGAGCTAGAAAGTTCAACCAAGGCCCAATGGAAATTGAAAATAAAAATGAATGGAAATGACAAAATAAACCTGGAGCAGTTCAGGCAGTGTGAATACAGTGCAAAAGTAGTCTGCATAAATTTCAGCATAACAGAGAGACATTTTATTTAGGAATAACAAAGAGAAAGTTGAGAGCACTTCCAAAGAGAGTTGGACATGAGTCCCTCTCGTGAAGGAGCAGAGGTGAGAAAGAACAAGATACAAAGGCCTGTAGGCTTTAAACACCCTCTCCCTCTGAAATTGGTTACAAGTCTGTCCTTGGCCTCTCTGTGCCTCCAGGCAGTATTTCACTTTTCTATTGGCATTGATGTTCTCTTTCTCTTGTCATTGGTTACCTAGGTCACTCACACCCACATTCCCACAGGCCCTGCGGACTTCCTGGTTCCGCAGGCCAGGTTTTCCTCCCATCCCCTTGAAGCCTTTTTCTTAGTGTCCCTCCTTACTCATTATTTTTATTAAGTTCTAAAGCAAATTTTTAATGGTTCCATTAAATTTTAAGAATTAGAATTTTGGATTTTAATGTGAGAACCTAGATATAAAAATCCCTAGCAATTTGGAAAACGAAAGTTATTATAAAAATACATTTTTTTCTGTAGTCAAGTCATATCCAACTTTTTAAAACTGAGGCTAAATTAACTCAATATCATTTTAGATGGGTTATTTTCAACAACGGACTCTTGGAATTTTATTATGACTTAAGGCACCATTGTAGCACACTTTACTGATTTTTACTGCATGCAGAATGTACATTTATACTCTATTCATTAACCTTACAAAGATATTTGACTTAATGAAAACATTTGAAAATGTTTGCTGCATTTGTTATCAATATATGAAAAAAAAACTATAATCAGCGTCAGAACTCACAACTGATTGCTTTAAATGAGGCAAAACATCAGTGTAATATTTTATTTCAACAACATAAATTGCTTCATTTGGAAAGAAAATGTGTCCGCCTTCTATAATGTATCTGTATTAACCATGTCCTTTATTTTTTTTATTCTGATATTTTGACATCTGCAGTTTTGCTGACCTTGGAAGAACTGTCCCCACCCCCCAGGGTTAAGCCCATTTCTAGAGATAGTAAACAACTCGTCCCAAAGTGAATTTTTCATCTATGAACCAAACCACTACCTGTATGTCCCCTACCAGCCACCAGATTCTGGGCCACTGTCTCCCTGCTCTAATTGCATATAGACCAGATCTGGGAAAACTCTGAAGAGACCCTCAATCCTAGAGCTTGCTTAAATTATTCAAACTGGACAGTCCTAAAATTGTCTTAATGAGACTTACTCATTCTTTCCCACCTTACCCTCTTCCCCTGCCTCATGACTGACAATGGTGCTTCCCTATGGATTGTCTCCCACCAGGGCATGAGGTGCCCCACGTAGGATTTATGAACACAGCAAACTGTCTTTTCCCTGATCCATCCCTTGATCTCTTAGCCTTACCGTAACTATATAATAATGAAAACTTTGTTAAATGGTTTCAGATGAGACAAAGTATAATACTATTCTTTTAAGGTAGATTTTATTTTTATTTTAGGAAACATTTAGGATCATAGAAAAATGGAGTGGTAGGTAATGAGTTTCGCCTTATACCCACTACCTCCACATACACACAGCCTTCCCTGTTATCAACATTATCTGCCAGAGTCGTACATTTGTTACAATTAATAAAAGTACACAGGCACGTCATTATCATCTACAGTTCAGAATTTACATTAAATGTCATACTTGGCATGATACATTGTATGGGTTTGGAAAAAGTTTTAATGAGTTGCATCATGATGGTATCATATAGAACAGTTTCACCGGGGCAGGCCTTGTGGCTCCGTGGGTAGAGCGCCGGCCCCATATACCAAGGGTGATGGGTTCAAACTTGGCCCTGGCCCAAACTGCAACAAAAAATAGCCAGGCATTGTGGCAGGTGCCTGTAGTCCCAGCTACTCGGGAGGCTGAGACAGGAGAATCTCCTAAGCTCAAGAGTTGGAGGTTGCTGTGAGCTGTGATGCCACGACACTACCAAGGGAGATAAAGTGAGACTCTGTCTCTTAAAAAAAACAAAAAGACAGTTTCACCACACTAAGAATCTTATTTGCTCCACCTATTCATCTCTCCATTCCCCTAGACCTTGAGGCCACTGATCTTTTCATTGTCTCTATGGTACTCTATTTTCCAGAATGTCATATACTTGGAATCATAGTATCCATGTCAAACATTTTACTTTTTGTCACTCATTGGAAGAATAAGAGTTGTCTTGGACTATGCATTAAATACACAAACACTAATGAAAACTAATGAGTGATAAATAAATGCCTATGCCAACTTTACATGATACCTGACACAGATAAGCAAAAAATAGCTCTAACAAAACAGGCATTAGGCTCTGTGGATAGAGGGCAGATGTAAGGGGCAGGTCCCTGTACCTTTGCAGATTGTCTTCTTTTTCTATTCTTAGTAATATGCATTGAATATTTTCATGGCTTGGTAGTTCATGTGTGTGTGCACACGTGTGCTTGCATGCACATGCATGATTAAGTATTTCCCAGGCTCGGACATACCAGGGTTTATCCATTCACCTACTGAAGGTTTTGACCTTTATGTATAAAGTTGCTATAAGCATTCATGTGTACATTTTTTGTATAGACATTTATGTTCAACTCTTTGGGCTAACTATCAAAGCAGGAAGTTACTAGAATATATGAGAAGATTATGTTTAATTTTGCAAGAAACTGAAAACAGTCCTTTTGAGTGGCTTAATTATTTTGCATTCCCATCAGCAAGGATATTTTGTCCATATATCATTGCTCCATGATTTTGGATGTAGAGGACGCCAAGAGCCACATGACCTCTGAGCAAGATGATTTGCAGCTGGAGGGTGGGCCTCAGCCAATGTGTCCGCAGGTGCTCCTTGCAGAGAAAGAACCCAGCCCGGGTCCAGCTTTGGGCACATAGTCCTTGTCTAATACTCCCCTCATCTGTCTTGTGCTGTCTCAATTAAAGGCTACTGCAGAGGTTGCTCGGGGCTATCCTGCAATCAAGGTTAGCCTGCCTCCTCTAAGTTTGTACTTCTAATCTGCGTCTCACCTGGTTCCTTTCTGCTACCATCTAGACCAGGGAAATAGGGACACTGACATTTGGACTTCCTGGCCTCTAGAACCTTACGTAAAAAAATTTTTGTTCTTTATAAACTGACCAGTCCAGGTATTTTGTAAAAGCAGAAAAAAATGCATGAAGACAATATATACACTGGCTTGGCGCCTGTGGCTCAACGGGCTAAGGTGCCAGCCATATACACCTGAGCTGGCGGGTTCAAATCCAGCCCGGGCCACCAAACAGCAATGATGGCTGCAACAAAAAAAAAAAAAAAAAAAAAATGGCTGGGTGCTGTGGCAGGCACCTGTAGTCCCAGCTACTTGGGAGGTGGAGGAAAGAGACTCACTTGAGCCCAGGAATTGGAGGTTGCTGAGAGTTGTGATGCCATGGCACTCTATCCAGGGTGACAGCTTGAGGCTCTGTCTCAAAAAAAAAAAAAAAGACAATATATACAAATCTATTCATTTGTTCATTTCTTCTTATGTGAGTCTTGGCAGATTTTCTTTCTCAAGGAATTGATGCACTTAGGTTATCCAATCTGTGGGCATGGAGCTCTCAATATTATTCTTGATTATCTCTTGAT
>CAUYON010050525.1:0-33045 GCA_963573935.1 Arctocebus calabarensis
TTGATGTTGAGTTTTGTTCTACTAAGACCTCCTTGGTCTGAAGTATTTCTTTAGGGCAGTGGTTCTCAACCTGTGGGTCACAACCCCTGTGGGGGTTGAATGACCCTTTCACAGGGGTCGCCTAAGACCATCCTGCATGTCAGATATTTACATTACGATTCATAACAGTAGCAAAATTACAGTTATGAAGTAGCAATGAAAATAATTTTATGGTTGGGGGCCACCAAAACATGAGGAACTGTATTAAAGGGTCACGGCATTAGGAAGGTTGAGAACCACTGCTTTGTGGTTTTACCAGTGGGGTTGGCCCTCAGACCTTCACAAGTGCTATGCTCATGTGGATTTTCCTTTCTGGAATGTCTCCCATTCTCCCTGCCCTCCCAAGTTCTACTCAGCCTGTCTCTTTCATTTATTTATTTATTTATTTTTTGCAAAGTGAATGAATGTATCAATGAACGAACAAAGTCCCCTCCGGGGCAAAGTGAATGAATGCATCAAGGAATGGACACAGTCCATTCATGGAATTGAGGCCCAGGAAATTCACATGAAACTGACCTAGCCATAGGGAATGGGGGTTCCACATTTAGTCCCAAGCGCAAAGTGAAGGAGACATCAAGGCACAGGTGTCTCCTCGGCAGTTGTCTGGGCTTTTTGGCTATTGGAGCCTCCGGTGGGGGTTGGAGGTCCCCCTCCTTGCCAGTCATTGAGCCCGCTGGTTCTTCAGCTGGCTGCCACACCACCGACACTGCCAAGGAGGAGGCGGCAGGTCCGCCAGCTCCACTGAGCTGGCCAGGGCACCAAATGTCCTGCATCAATTCTCCCTCTCCGAGTAGAAACTCTAACTGCTGTTAGGGAAAAGGGGCAAAGACTTGATCTAACTGCTTCCTGCTGAATTGGGCGATGATAGAAGGGGGCAGTTAGGGTTTCTCTGGAGGGAGAGTGATACAGAGGTTCATGGGGAACCATCTTTATTGCGTGTGGCTTGATGACATTTCTGGAAAACACAAATCTGATTAATATAATCAGTAATAGGCAAAGGTAGAGCAGCATCAGGGCAGAAGCACTTATTCAGTGATGCTAAAAGAAAACCATATTAGAATTTTTTTTTTCTGTTTTCTGAATAATAACTTCAAACTTTCTTTTGGATCACAAGTGTAGGTGGTCTGTGGTTGGCTGTTTTCATTATCTGCCTTCGTTGAAGATGGAGGGTTCCAGGACTTTACTTGTGAATGATGTATGCAGGAATTGACTCCTATAACTTTAACAGCTATAGAAGAAGACAAGATAACAGGAAAGGGGGCTTCCCAAGTTGGGGTTAGGAAAAGTGAATTAGAGGGGAGAGTTTTGATCATGACTAGATCTCCAGGAGGGAAAAGTTCCTGTTCTAGTTAGTATGTCCCTCCCCAAAAGGGGAGCAGCACTTTCAGGCATGATTAGGGAGGCATGAGAGAACAGCAAGTCATTCCAATTGCAGTTTAAAGGCGGGGAGAAAAATTTGGTAACTGGCTTTCCAGATACCCCCTGTATAGTTATGGATTTGGGAGATAAAAGACCAGGATTAGAGAGAAGTACAGAAAAGGTTGCTCCAGTGTCCAAAAGAAATTTTATCTCCTGGTGCTCCACTATAAAGCAAACCTGGGGCTCTTGACGGGTGATGACACAAGCTGGAGCCATGAGAATTTGCGCCAGGCACCCTCAGTCCAGTTTGGGCAGCCTGTCTCTTTCATGAATCCCCTGACCAACAAACTCCACTTTAATCTCTCTTTTGTCTTAATATGAACATGAGTCATTTATATGCCATCGATAAACATTTTCGAGTATGGATGCAGAGAGAAGGGAACACTTTGACACTGCTGGGTGGGATTGCAAACTAATACAGCCTTTTTGGGAAAGAAGTATGGAGAATTCTCAAGGATCTAAAAGTTGGCCTTCCATTTGATCCTGCAATTCCATTACTACATATCTACCCAAAAGAACAAATATCATTTTACAATAAAGACATTTGCACTAGGATGTTTATTGCAGTCCAATTCATTGCCAAGTTGTGGAAGCAACCCAGATGCCTACCAACCCATGAATGGATTAACAAACTGTGGTGTATGTATACCATGGAATACGATTCAGCTATAAAAGAAGATGGAGACTTTATATCATTTATGTTTACCTGCATGGAGTTGAAAGACATCCTTCTTAGTAATGTATCTCTAGAATGGCAAAAAAAAGTATCCAATGTACTCAATATTATTATGAAACCAATATAAAAACACACTCTCTTATGAATGATAAAATACAATACAGTCTAAAAAGAGGGAAGGGGGCAGAGGAAGGAGTGGAAGGGAGAAGACGTGTGATGGGAGGAGGGGGGGCATTTGATGGGATCTCAACTAATGTGCACAATGCAAGGGTGTGTTTCTAAACAACTAAGAGTCAATTGTAAATGTCTTACCACAAAAAAGGAGTAAGTGAGGTAATGGTTACGTAAATCAGTTTGATTTAAGCGTTTCATATTGTATATCAAATCATCACATTGTACCCCATAAATGTATTTAGTCGTGATTTTATAAAAAATTAAACAAACATTTTTGAATATTTGTCATGTGCAAGGATGATTCCAGGGGATTTCTCTACTTCAGCACTATTGACATTTGGGTGGAGTAATTTCATCTTGCGGGGTCTGTCCCAAGCTTTACGAGATATTTCACAGCATCCTGGCCTCTTCCTACTTGATGTCAGTAACACCCAACCACAGCCCAGTCATGACAATCAAAATATGTCCAGACTTTACCAAATGTTCCCCCGGTGGCAAGATCGCCCTGGTTGGTTGTCTGGCAGACATCATTCTGTATAAGTGGAAGAACTTGGGGGGAGCTTCTAATGGTGTTTCTACTTCTAGGGATCTCACAATTGACTTAGAAGTCAGCATTAACAGTCATGAATCAAGATGCGGACAGTCAAGTACTAAACTGTGAAACATACTGCAATCTAATTTTTAGCTAAACTTGTGATTTTCTTTTTGGGGGGAGAAGAAGTAGTGAAAAGCTGAAGCAAACTTTATTAGAGAAGGTGGAAGATTTCTTTCATCAGAGAAGGAAAAGTGTGTGGAATATTGAAATAAGAAAAATTGTCATTGCTCTGCCCTGTTTGTCCCAGATAAGTGTAATTCTTAAGAAGTTATTACTTTTCAAGTATTGAAAGATTCGTTAATGAGAGAAAAATCGCTCATATGTCTCAGTTCTACTGACTAACTCTAGTGAGCAACAAATCTTCTGTCCAATTCCACTTGTACATTCCACTTATGTCCTGATAGCTTTGAAGAATTAAGTGGTTTTTCAAGTGGATCCATAACCCATTGTTGCCCTGGAAATGTTTAATAACAGATTGTGCGAGTGTTAAGATTAAGAGACACAACCTTCAGTCTTTTCCCAAGCAGTTTTATTACTGAAATGATTCATGCATTGGGAGTCGTTGGAATTGATCAGTAGTGATTTATATTCCTTGCAGACAGTGCTTTTGAGGTTCTTTCCCTTAGACATTGTTCAATGTCTATTGTCCAATGAATGTTGCCAGTTGCTCAATGAAAATTTTGTTTAAGTCTATAAGAAATTCACAGTCCTGAAAATGTCCAAAAACCTTTGGGGACTGGAGAGGTGATTCCAGATGCTGGTTTTAGCAAGCTGTATAATGCAGTAAAGTTAATCTGAGACACCACGTGGCAGTCAATAGCAATTCAGTGTGTGCTGAATGTAAGATTTAATATTAGCTTAGCGTCGCAATAAGTGCCAAGACACAGTTTCCTGGAGACGGAAGCCTTTCAGCAGATTTAGCACTGAGCATCACCTGGGACTGGATGCAGGAGCTGGTCTGAGCACCTGCAGCCGAGCTCGAGGTGGGCTCCAGCCCCTCCACTGCCCTGGTGTCCAGTGTCATTTCTGAGTAGGACTGATGAAAGAGTTAATAGAATTTGTTTCTGCCTGACCATGTCTCCAAACTTTTGCCCTGGAAGGGAGTTGGGGGTCACTTGTTTTAACTCCTCATTTTGTGGGTGAAGAATTACAGGTCAAGAGTGGAGATATGATGATTATAGCAATAATAAAACTTACATACATGGAGTGTTAATTATCTTCCAGACACTCTGAGTGCTCTACAGACACCATCTCATTTTATCCCTCGGAGGTAGACACTATCGTGACCCCATTGTTACAGATGAGGAAACTGAAGATCAGAAAGTTTGTCACTTGCCTAAAGCCATGCTAAAAGTTAAGAGCTGGCAGTATTCAAACCTAGGACTCCTCCTTCAAGGGGTGAGTGCTCTTTTGATTTTACTGGTGGAATTTCTCATCTGTAAAGTCTCTTGCACTCTTTCCCTGTCTTCCTTCCTCCCCTCAACACAGGGACACTCAGCCCTTCTACTGGACCAGGCCAGGCCCCAGACTCTGGGAGAGCAGCTCCCTGCATTCTAGAGCTCTAAGCCAGTAGAGGAGGTGAGTCCAGAGGGGGAGTGTAGGAGTTAATGTTTATTAGTTTCAGTCTTTCTCAAAAGCATCATGCAAGGAAGGAAGGAGGCCCTGGACTCAGCGGCTTGGGACAGCTGTTGGTGACTAAGAGGCCTTCCTAAACAGGCAAAGGGCCAGGCTGCCCATGGATGGCTCTCGGTGGGTGGGCCTTGTCCCTGTAATTTCTCTTTGGGTCATTTGAGAACCACAAACATGGGCAGCTGAGATGACCCTGCTCTGCGAAGAAGTGAGCTTAGGTACTTTGAACACCATAGAGAGCTTTTGTTAAAATTACAAAGGGATGAGCTCGGCGTCTGTGGCTCAATGGTCTAAGGCACCAGCCACGTACACCTGAGCTGGCGGGTTCGAATCCAGCCCGGGCCTGCCAAACAACAATGATGGCTGCAACCAAAAAATGGCCGGGCGTTGTGGCAGGCACCTGTAGTCTCAGCTATTTGGGAGGCAGAGTCAGGAGACTCGCTTGAGCCTAGGAATTGGAGGTTGCTGTGAGCTGTGATGCCACAGCACTCTACCCAGGGGGACAGCTTGAGGCTCTGTCTCAAAAAAAAAAAAAATTACAAAGGGATGAACAGGCACAGAAGAGAGGGTGAGTGGGGGTGTGAGTGGAACTCTGGGGGGCTCCTGGCATTGGGCTCTGTCAGGACACCAGTGTTCCCACTTTGCTACCATTCCTTTACTTACCCACCTGTCCCAGCAGGCTGTGCACCTTCAGTGAGCGGTAACACCGTCTTCTTCCTTTTCTCCAAAGTGCCAAGATGGTGTCTGGCCTTTCCGAGTTACTCAGTGGAAATTTGTTAAATAACTAGGAGATCCTTGACCTTGTAGTGTCGGGAAGTTGAACTTGGTGTGTGTGGGGGGGGTATTTAGAGTTTGTTTGGCCAGGGGAACTTAATGGGGTGAGGCAAACCCACATGATATATAAATACAGTGACCGTACGTCCCAGACACTTCAGAACAGACAGGTTTCAAATAGTACATATGCTCTCCACTTTTCCCTGTAAGTATATACCTCTCTATTAGATCACGTGCCCTCATATTTCGGGTTAGAAAATATGGACAGCAAAGTAAGGATGCCAATTAGTTGTGGCACAGAGGCTGGACTGCTGACATCTGTTTTCTCCCAGGTATCAAGAAACATGAGACCCTGATTAAGCCGCAGGCTGTGTGGTAAGCAAGGACATAGCAGAGCGGTAGGCGTATTTAATAAATATCTTATCCTGACCTATTTCTGATATGCAGGTTTATTCGCCAGGATTCTCAAGGGAAACAGAACAGCAGGCTGTGTTTTAGGGGATTTTCTCATGCCACTGGGGGGGCTGGTAAGCCTGAAATGTGTGAGGCAGCATTGCAGGCTGGAAACTCAAGTAGGAGTGTGTATTGCAGTCTAAAGACAGATTCCTTCTTCCTTAGGGAAACCTCAGTTTTGCTCTTAAGACCTCTCAACTTATTTATTTATCTATCTATTTATTTATTTATTGAGACAGAGTCTCACTTCGTTACACTTGGTAGAGTGCTGTGGCATCATAGCTCACAGGAACTTTAAACTCTTGCCTCTGCCTCCCAAGTAGCTGGGACTACAGTCTCCTGCCACAACTCTCAGCTATTTTTCTTTTCTCTTTTAGAGATGGGAGTCTCACCCTTGCTTAGGCTGGTCTCCAACTCCTGAGCTCATGTGACCCACCTGCCCTGGCCTCCTGGAGTGCTAGGATTATAAACATGAGCCACTACGCTTGGCTCCTTTCAACTTATTGGATGAAGTGCATCCACCTTATCCAGGATAGTCACCTTTACTTAAATTCAACTGATTGCAGATGTTAAGCACATCTATGAAATACCTTCACAGCAATGCCTTCATTGCTTTTTTATTAAGTATCTGGGAACCATTGCCTAGCCAAGTTGGCACACAAAACTAATCATCACAGCAAGCAACATTAGAACTGCCCAGAATTCGTCCCAAGAGGATAATACAAAGGCAGAATAGTGGATTTGAACATCTCCTAGTAAATGTAGGAACAGGATTGCCTTAATGAACAACAGTTCTCTTCCTGAGGGGGAATAGCTACACTCCAGGTGACCTGTTTGTTATATCCAATAAATTAAGTAAACAAAAAGCTGGAAAGAGTCTTTACAAGGGGACTTCTGCTCTTTTTTTCAGTAGAGAGGTATAAGTCTTGGAATAATACTTCCTCATTCTCTTCAACCTTTTCTTCCTCTTCTATAGGAAGGGACTCCTGGTCTAATAGGTGTTTGAAGAGGCTATCTGCTATGAACTTTGAGCATCTCTACATGTTCTCTGTGCGTCCAGAATGCAAGACTGTAAGTGCTCTTTACTCAGGCCATCCCAAGAGTTGTATTTGCAGCAGCAACTTTGAGAGAGGAGGTAATGTCTCTCCCTGAACAAAGAGCAGGCTTGTCTCCACTTGTTAAAAAAGCAGTGAATCACTCAAGTGCAAATTTCTTCTCCTATAACAGTGTCCATAATACCTGTATGAATGACACGCATCATGCTGACACCTATTCGGGGTCCTGTTCACCTGGTGTGAATAAAACGTATCATGCTGACACTTCAGCTGTTGCATTTGCTATGAATAAGAAAGTCATTTGTCTCTGACCCAGGAGTCTCATATCTTCTGCCAACATCCATGAAACAGTTAAACGCTCCTTGTTAGCTTACAAAATAGGCTAAAATCTCAGATCCTTCACAATTCTTGGTGGTAAGAGGCCTTGATTTGCTTCAGACAATAGTATTAGTTCTATAGTTCCAGCCTCAGTGCCTCTTTTATGCAAACAAGCTGACTGAGCAAGGGTCTGTCCTAGAGACCAAAAACTCTCTCCTTTCACAATCTCATTGAAGAAGGAAATTGTAAGATTTTTCTTTTTTTGCCTTCCAGATTCAGAAAGCTGATTTTTTTTTTCTTTTTTTGGCCAGGGCTGGGTTTGAACCTACTACCTCCAGCATATGGGGCTGGCTTCTACTCCTTTGAGCCATAGGCACCGACCAGAAAGCTGATGTTTTGATTCCCAAATGGTTTGGAACCTAGAGGGGATAAGAACATATCTGGGCTCTTCCAGAAATCCCCGCATACATGGTGTGCCAGGGTCTATGCTATGATCTGGGGTGTCATAGTAAAAAAAAAAAAAAAGCCCCTGCCTTCTTGGAGCTTATAGTTTAATGGCAGTGGGAGTTTGCCCAGACATTAAAAGATAATTTCAGAGCATTCAGAGCTGCATGAAAAGACTGCTTGTGACCCTCCTCTTCAAACACTTTTTCCTTCCAATTAACCTCTAAAATCATGTTTTTTACCACTGTCATTGGATTTAGGTAATCCCTAAGTTTGCAAGAACAATATATTTACAAACCATCCTTTAAGAAGGATTATTTCTGTAATGCTCATCATTATTTGTTCTGTACCAAATTCATTACAGAAAGGGACCTATCTCCATAATACTGGAGTACCTTATGTTTTGACATTACTATTATATAATAACAACCCAATGAACCAGACAGAATATGATATTAAATTTAAAACTATAATGGGACTATTTAAAATATTTTAGAGTAGGCTTGGCACCTGTGGCTGAACAGGTTAAGGTGCCAGCCACATACACCTGAGCTGGTGGTTCAAACCCAGCTCGGGCCTGCCAAACAACAATGACAGCTGCAACGAAAAAATGGCCGGGTGTTGTGGCGGGCGCCTGTAGTCCCAGCTACTTGGGAAGCGGAGGCAGGAGACTTGCTTGAGCCCAGAAGTTGGAGGTTGCTGTGAGCTGTGATGCCACAGCACTCTATCCAGGGTGACAGCTTGAGGCTCTGTCTCAAAAAAAAAAAATATTTTAGAGTAAACAATGCATACACTAGATCTGTAAGCTCAATCTTAAATTCCAGTTTCATTTTATTTTTAATAAAAATATACTCAGAATAGAGTAGACACTCTGGACTCCACAGATCCATATTTGTCTGTCTACCCGTGAAATGTTCAGTCACTGTGACAGACGCTGGGATTATAAGGGTAACTAAAAATAAACTTTTTAAGGAGAAATGTCGTTCAATGATACATGTAAAGAAAAGAACTCAATTTTGTAGAAGTCTTATTTGTACTTACTGGCTAGTCGTTTAATGCAATAGCCCTCAGGGTTCCAGCAGTCTTGGAGAATATAAATTTTCTTTTTGACTGCTTAAATATGGGAACAAGCATCTATACTCTTTTGTAGGAGCTGACAACCCCAAGTAATAGACGTCCAAATATTATTTGCATTTTCGTGACAATTTATATGCATTTCTGAAATTAAATTTGTAATAGAAAGCATAATTCAATTTTGAAACGTTTGAATTTCTACTACACACAGGACCTATGGTAGATTCTATGGGCATATAAGACAAGATCTATGCCCTCAAAAAAATTGAAATCAAGTGAGGACATTAATTTTCATTATCATCATGAATTTATGAGTCTCCTTGCCAGGTAAGGGTCTCCCTTTTCAACATGATGACTTTTTTATGGCTTTTTGTGATATTTTCATCAATAATATATTGACTATAGTATTTCAATATTAACTCAAAGTGTTAGTCAAGATATCTACATGAAATGAGTGAAAAGTTAGAAGGAAAGGGTGATAAGAAAGAAGGAAAGAAATTCACAGAAATTGACACCTGTATTGGGAACTTTTTAAACTAATAAATTCACAAAAGAATTCAGAAAGTAAGTGTTGTTATCCTTCCCTTCTTTTTAGCAGGTGACAACATTAAAGCTCAAAAATACTAAAACATTTCCTTAATTCTATATAGAAAGTGGCAGAGCTGGGATTTTAGCTCCATTCAATATAAAGCCCAGGCTATCTTTCCTATACTATACTTGCCACCTTCCAAAAATAGGTGTGTGTGTGTGTGTGTGTGTGCGCGCACGCGCGCGCGTGCATTTTCAGAAGCAGACAAGCAAATAAAAAGTAAGTGAGAATTTAGGAGACAGTGAATAATTTTTTTGTTACTGGGCATTTAAAAATAAGCTAATAGGCTAGGTGCCCATAGCTCAGTGGCTAAGGCACCGGTCACATACTTCTGGTGCAGGCCAGCTAAAACAACAATGAAACTGCAACAAAAAAATAGCTGGGCATTGTGGTGGGCGCCTGTAGTCCCAGCTAATGGGAGGCTGAGGCAAGAGAATCACTTAAGCCCGAGAGTTTGAGGTTGCTATGAGCTGTGATGCCACGGCACTCTATCCAGGGACATAGTGAGACTCTGTCTCAAAAATAAATAAATAAATAAAAACTAATGCTCCAGATGAGTCAGAACCAGCACAAGAACATCCAAAATAAGAAAGATCACAGTGAAAGAATGCCCCCCTCCCAGGATCACCCCAGGTCTCCATTAATGGATCCCAACAAAAATGAAAATACTGAAATGGTAGATAAAGAATTTCAAATATGGATTGTTAAGGCAGTTCAATGAGATACAAGAGATTATGGGATAACAACTCAAAGAAACCAGAAATAATTCAGGAAATGAATAAAACATTTACTAAAGAGATAGATATATATTAAAAAAATAGAACTTCTGGAAATGAAAAATTCACTTAGAGAAACACAAAACACAGTGGAAAGTTTTAAGAATAGGCTAGACCAAACAGAAGAATTTCAGAGCTTTAAGACAACTCTTTTGAATTAACCCAGTCAGTCGATAAAAAGAACAAAGAATCAAGAGGAATGAACAAAGACTGTGAGAAATAAAGGATTGTGTAAAATGGTCAAATGTAAGAATCATAGGTATCCTTGAGGGTGAAGAAGAAAGCAAAAGGCCTGGATAACCCATTTGAAGAAATAATTGAGGAAAACGTCCCAGGGCTTGCTAGAGATTTAGACATCCAGATACAAGCATCAAAATGAACACCTAAGAAATTCATTGCAAGAAGGGCATCTCCAAGGAATGCAATCATCAGACTGGGTAAAGTCAACATGAAGGAGGACCTCCTATACGCCGAAAACATTAAGTAACTTACAAAAGAAAAGCCATCACAGTAACAGCAAACTTCTCAACTGAGACCTTGCAAGTCAGAAGTGATCATGGCACTATCTTCAGTCTTCTTTGACAGAACAAGTGCCAGCCTAGAATTTTGTATCCTGTCAAAATTTCATATACGAAGAAAACATAAAGACCTTCTAGACAAACAATGCTGAGGGAATTTGTCAAGACCAGATCTTTCCTGCAGGAAATACTCAGAACCACATAATACATATAGGCACAATAGACACTCACCAGTGTAAAACCACCCAAAACTCAGAAGACATACATAACACAATAGAGCAGAGGTATAACAAAGTCTGTATCACTCTGGCACCAAAACCAGGGAAGAACACAACAACAAAAAGAAAACTATAGACCAAAATCCCTTATGAACATAGATGTAAAAATCCTCAACAAAACGCTAGCAAACCAAATTTAACAGCACATCAGGAAGATAATCCATCATGATCAAGTGGGTTTAATCCCAGGGGTGCAAGGTGGTTTAATATACACAAATCAATAAATGTGATTCACCACATAAATTGAAGTAAAAATAAAGACCATATGATCATTTCTATAGATCCAGAAAAAGCACTCAATAAAGTATGACTCATTCATGATAAAAACTCTCAACAAACTAGGCATAGAAGGAACAAACCTAAAAATAATAAGTCATATATAACAAACCCAAATCAACATCATACTGAATGGGGAAAAGTTGAAAGCATTTCACCTAAGAACTAGAATAAAACAATGGTGCCCACTGTCACCACTTCTTTTCAACATAATAATGGAAGTCCTGGCCAGAACAATCAGGTAATAGAAAGAAATAAAGGCTGTCCAAACGGGGAAAGAGGAGGTCAAAACTATCCCTGTTTGCTAATAATATGCTCTTGTATCTAGAAAACCCAAACACTCCACAAAAAGACTTCTAGTATTGATAAATAACTTCAGCAAAGTCTTAGATTATAAAATCAATGTACACAAATTAGTGACATTTCTATATACTAATAGCAGTCAAGCTGAGAGTCAAACAGAGGACACAGTACCATTTATAATAGCTTCAAAGAAAATAAAACAACTAGGAATATACTTCATTAAGGAGGTAAAAAAGCTTTATAAGAAGAATCACAAAATGCTGATAAAGAAATGATAGAAGACACAAATGGAAAAAAATCCCATATTCATGGATGGGAAGAATCAACATTGTTAAAAAGTCTATATTGCCGGCTTGGTGCCTGTGGCTCAACGGGCTAAGGACACATGAGCTGGCGGGTTCGAATCCAGCCTGGGCCCGCCAAACAACAACCTCTGCAACCAAAAAATGGCTGGGCATTGTGGCGGGTGCCTGTAGTCCCAGCTACTTGGGAGGCAGAGGTAGGAGACTCGCTTGAGCCCAGGAATTGGAGGTTGCTTTGAGCTGTGATGCCACAGCACTCTATTCAGGGTGACAGCTTGAGGCTCTGTCTAAAAAAAAAAAAAAATGTCTATATTGCCAAAAGTGATTTACAAATTCAATGCAATTCCTATCAAAATACCAATGTCATTTTCCACATATCTAGAACAAATAATCCTAATCTTCATATGAAACCAAAAAAGAGCCTAAATAACCAAAGAAATCCTAAGCAAAAAGAACAAATCTGGAGGCATCACACTACTTGACTCATGTACTACAAGGCTATGGTAACCAGAATACCATGATATTGGTAAGAAGATAAAAATGCTAGAACAGGGGAAGAGAGTAGAGAATCCTGTAATAAAACCATATAGCTATGACCAACTGATCTTTGACAATGCAGACAAAAACATACAGGAATGATGCCCTCTTCAACAAATGGTCTGGGAAAAGAATGGCCGCATGTGGAAGAATGAAACAGGATTTCCCTTTCTCACCACATACAAAAAATTAACTCAGGATGGATTAAAGACTTAAATGTAAGACATGAAACCATAACAATTCTGGAAGAAACTGTAGGAAAAACTCCTGTAGACATCAGCCTGGGCAAGGAATTTATGACTAAGTTCCCAAAGACAAATATAGCAATAATGAAAATAAATAAGTGGGACTTAATTAAATGAACAGATTTCTGCACAACAAGGGAAATAATCAACAGAGTAAATAAACAATATCCAGAATGGGAAAAAGTATTCACAAACTAGATATCTGGCAAAGGACTAATGTCCAGAATCTACGAAGAACTCAAACAAATCAACAAGAGAATGAATAACCTCATTAAAATGTGGGCAAAAAACGTGAACAGAGATCTTTCAAAAGAAGATATACAAATACAACAGATACATGAAAAAATGCTCAACATCACCAATCAAGAGGGAAATGCAAATTAAAACCACCAAAATGTTACCAATTTACCCCTGGGTTTACCAATTTACTGACTGCTATTAAAAATTTAAAGAACAATAGATATTGGCATGGATGCAGTGAAAGAGGAATGTTTATAGACTGTTGGTGGGGTTATAAATTAGTATAATCTAATTGGAAAGCAGTATGAAATTCCTCAAAGATCTAAAAGTAGGCCTACTGTTAGATCTAATAATTCTATTGCTGGGTATCTTCATAAACAAAAAGAAGTCATTTTACAATAAAGATACCTCTACTTGAATGCTTATTACAGTACAATTCACAATTGCAAAGATGTGGAATTAACCTAAGTTCCCATCAATTCATGAGTGGATTCAGAAAATGTGGCATCACCTACAGTGCATCTTAGAAGGGCATAGGCGAACCTTGCTAAATGCAGAATACAAATGTCTTCATATAATAATGGAGAAATTGCCAGGAAGGCTATGTTAATCAGTTTGATGAAAATAGTTAAGATTGTATATGAAACCAGCACACTGTATCCCTTGATTTCACTATGGTACACAGCTATGATTTAATGATAAAGATAATTTTTAAAAAAAACCATATTCTTCTTAGCAAAGTATCTCAAGAATGGAAGAAAAAAGTATCCAATGTACTCATTCTTACTTTGAAACTTATTTATAGCTTTCTTATGAAAGCTATAACCCAATTATACTCAAGAAGAAGGGGAAAAGGGAGAGGGAGGGTGAAGGGTCAATGAGGGAGAGTAATTGGTGGGACCATACTTAAGGTGCTCTTACAAGGGTACATGTGAATTTTACTATGTATAGAATAGAAACGTCTTAACACAACAACTAAGAAAATGCCATGAAGGCTGTTAACCAGTTTGATGAAAACATTTTAAATTGTATATGAAACCACCACATTTTACCCCAGAATTTGATTAATTTACACCGCTGTGATTTAACAAAAAAAAATAAAACTTAAACTTAAGACATGAAATTATTAAAATTCTTGGAGTGAGTACAGAAAAAATACTTGAAAAAATTGGTCTGGGAGAATATTTTATGAGGAGGACACTCTGGACAATTGAAGCAACATCAAAAATACATTACTGGGATCTGATCAAATTAAAAACCTTCTGCACTGCCAAGAACACACTAAGTAAAGCAAGCAGAAAGCCCTCAGAATGGGAAAGGAGTTTTGCAAGTTATATTTCCTACAAAGGTCTAATAACCAAAATCCACAGAGAACTCAAACTTATTACTAAGAATAAAACAAGTGATCCCATTTCATTGTGGGCAAGAGACATGAATAGAAGCTTATCTGAAAAAGACAGTTGTGTGGTCTACAGACACATGAAAAAATTCTCATCATCTTTGTTGTTGTTGTTGTTGCAGTTTGGCCGGGGCTGAGTTTGAACCTACCACCCTTGGTATTTTGGGCCGGCGTCCTACCCACTGAGCCATAGGCACCACCAAAAATGCTCATCACCTGTAATCATCAAACAAATGCAAACAAAAACCACTCTGAGATACCATCTTACTCCAGTAAGAGTAGCCCACATCACAAAATTCCACAACTACAAATGTTGGTGTGGACGTGGAGAAAAGGGAACACTTCTGCACTGCAAGTGGGAATGCAAACTAGTATGTTCCTTTTGGAAGGAAGTTTGGAGAACACTCAGGGATCTAAGTGTAGACCTGCCATTTGATCCTGCAACTCCTCTACTTGGTGTATATCCACAAGACCAAGAATCATTTGGCAATAAATATATTTGTACCAGATTGTTCATTGTAGTTCAATTCATAATTTCCAAGTCATGGAATAAGCCCAAGCACCCATTGACCCATGAATGGATTAATAAATTATGATATATGTATACCATGGAGTACTATGCATCATTGAAAATAATGGAGACTTACAAAGGGTGAGATCACACTTGTGGTACATATTTGAAGGGTCAGGAGAAAACTAAATACGGATCAAAAATGTTTTCACATAGTAAGTGAGAAAATCTCATGAATGTTATGTCAATCAGGTTAATGAAAATATCTCAGATTGTATGTGAAGCCCACACACTGTACCCCATGATTGAACTAATGTACACAGCTATGATTCAATAAAAAATAAATAAATAAAAATAATGGAGACTTTACCTCTTTTATGTTTACATGTATGGAGCTGGAAAATATTCTTATTAAAATATCTCAGGAATGGAAAAATAAATATCTAATTTATTAAGTACTCCTATGAAACCAATTTATAATCACTCACAGTTTCATATGGAAGATGAATCACAACTTTAGCCTAGGGTGAAGTAGGGAAGGGGAGGGGAGGTTAAGAGAGGGGGTTGGGAGGGTGAGTAGGGGGACCACACCTATGGACCATATTGCAAGTACAATTTAGATTTATCAGGTGTTGAACACAAATGTCTTAACACTGTAATTGGGTAAATGAAGTGAAGGCTATGTTAATTACTAGGATGTAAGCACTCCAAGTTGTATAAATAATCAACACATTGAATCCCATAATGGCATAAAAGTATTCATAATCTATGTACAAATGCCTTAATAAAAAATTTCAAAAAAAAAAATGAAAAAAAAATTGTGTGGCTCCACCAGTTTAAGAGCCCCTACCTGGAGTTCTGAATGTTGAAAAATTACCTTATATTCTATATTCTTTTGCCTAGCAATAAAAGTGCTGAACAAGAAGAATTGCTCTTGTCATATTAAAGATTATTTTGTCTATACATAGAAAGGAGGAATATGTAGTAGACCATATAGCTTTAAGGAAAGGAGAAGTGAGAGCTAAACCTGGAACACTATGTAATCATAAGAAACACTGGTAACAGTTGGTGATAAGGGCATGGGGAGGGATTCAGCTTTCTGTGACATGAGAACTTGTCAAATGAGAGCATTAGTGATTGGCAGTCTCTACACCTGTGTTGCTAAGAGCCACGAGATTATGTCTATGAGAAGGCAGTCAGGAGAGCTCATTCTTTCACGGATCTGCCTACTCTCACTCTTTTGCTTCTCCTGCCTGTTGCCTGGCGTTTCTCTATGAAAGATTGCTAAGATTAATTCCCTTACTAAGACGGCTTATCTCCTTCAAAGACTATTTTTCTCTCCCTTCTGCTAATGCAAATAGCCCTAAGGCACCTAAGGGTAATTATTCCCGACAAAGATAATAGCAAAGCAGTCTGCATCCAGATCACAGATAAACTGGGACCGGAAACCTGGCCAGTCCTGGACCCCAGCAATTACTGATGCAAAAATATTCAATAAGAGCCTAGCAAACAGAATTCAATGACACATCAAAAACGTTATACCCCATGACCAAGTGGGTTTCATCTCAAAGTTACAAGGCTGGCTCAACATATGTAAATGTATAAATATAATGCACCACCTAAATAACATAAAAAAAAAACAAGACCACGATTCTCTCAATTGTTGCAGAAAAGCCTTTTGATAATATTCAGCATCCTTTCATGATTTAGAACACTTTAAAAAATAGGCTAAAATGAGACATTTCTTAAACTGATGGAGGCTGTCTACAAGAAATGCACAGCTAACATCATTTTGTATGCAGTAAAATTGAAAGCATTTCCATTCAGATTTAGTATTAGACAAGATGCCCACTGTCACCACTGCTATTCAGTGTGGTACTGGAAATCCTAGCCATCACAATCAAGCAGGAGAAGGAGATCAAGCATATTCAAATAGGGACAGAGGAGGTCAAACTCTTTTTGTTGATGACATAACCTTATATCCCTGGAGAACCCCAGTCACTGAGCTAGAAAGCTGCTAGAGATGATCAAGGAGTATAGAAGTGGGTTGGGATACAAAATCAGTACCTACAAATCAGTAGCATTTATGTATACCAATAATAGTGAAGCCTAGAATACAATCAAAGACTCTATTCCTTTTACAGTAGTGCCAAAAATAATGAAATGCCTGGGGATATATCTAACTAAGGATGTGAAAGAGCTCTATAAAGAGAATTATGGAACTCTGAGAAAAGAAATGCAGAATATGTCAACAAATGGAAGGACATACCATGCTCACGGTAGAGATGAATCAACCTTGTTAAAATGTCCATTCTACCCAAAGCACTCTACAGATTTAATGCAATCTGCATCAAAGCACCAATGTCATACTTTAATGAACTTGAAAAAATAGTACTTCATTTCATATGAAATCATAAAAATCTCCATAAGAGCCAATACAATTCTTAGAAATAAAAACAAACCTGGAGGTATCACGTTACCAGACTTCAGGTTATATTACAAGGCTACAGTGACCAAAACAGTATGGTAGTAGCACAAACAGAAATGTAGATCCATGGAATGGACTAGAGAATCGGGAGATGAACCCAACACCATTCCATCATTTTATCTTTGATAAGCCAAACAAAAACATGTATTGGGGGAAAGCATCCCTATTTGACAAATGATGCTGAGAGAACAGGTTACTCACCTGTAGAAGACTGAAACTGAAACACCTCTCACCACTAACAAAAATTGATTCTTGCTGGATAAAATATTTAAATTTAAGACATGAAACTATAAAAATATTAGCAGAGACTTCAGGGAAAAAGGTTGAAGATGTTGGCCTGGGAAAATAATTTATGAAGAAGAAATTGCTGGCAATTGCAGCAACACTAAAAATAAATAACAGATTTGATCAAGCCAAAAAGTTTTTGCACAACTCAGGGCACTACTACCAAAGCAAACAGGCAGCCTTTGTAATGAGAAAACATTTTTTTCATGTTATTATCCCCACAAAGTTCTGATAACTATAATCTACAAAGAGCCCAAATTAATCAGTAAGAAAGAAGAAACAACCACATTTCTTTGTGGGCAGGATACTTGAATGGAAATTTTTCTGAAGATGACCGATGAATGGCCAAAAAACACATGAAAAAATGCTCATCTTTTGTAATCATCAGAGAAGTGCAAATCAAAGCCACTTTGAGATGTCATCTATCTCCAGTAAGATCCCACAAAACAAAGTCCCAAAACTGCAGATGTTTGCATGGACATGGAGAGAAGGGAACGCTTCTATGCTACTGGTGGGATTGCAAACTAGTACAACCTTCATGGAAAGTAGTGTGGAGAATGCTTAAAGAACTAAAAGTTGACATTACATTTGATCCCACAATTCCATTATGAGTTATCTACTCATAGGAACAAGTGCCCATAAACGCATGAATGGATTAATAAATTCTGGCATATTTATACCATGGAATATTATGCAGCCTTAAAAACAGATGAAGACTTTACCACCTTTATGTTTACATGGATAGAGCTGGAATATATCCTACTTAGTAAAGTATCTCAAGAATGGAAGAAACATGAATTTAATTCACTATCACTCACACTTTCATATGATGAATAGATCACAACTATGGCCCAGGATGAAGGAGGGAGAAAGAGGGGACAGGAAGAAAGCTGGGAGGTCAGATCGAGGGGAGGTGAATGGTGGGATCACATCTATGGTGCATAATGCAAGGTACTTGTTGGATTTATTAAGTATAGAGTATAAATGTCTTAACACAATAATTAAATAAACAAGATGCGGTTTATATTAACCAATGTGATGTACATGCTCCTAATTCTAAATGAAATCAGCACATTGTACCCCATACATGCATTAATGTATACATGATCTATGCATTTATGATTTAATAAAAATAGGGCAGTGCCTGCAGCTCAGTGAGTTGGGTGCCAGCCCCATATACCAAGGGTGATGGGTTCGAACCTGGCCCAGGCCAAACTGCAACAACAAAAAAAATAGCCAGGACTTGTGGTGGGTGCCTGTAGTCCCAGACTTGGAAGTCTGGGGCAAAAGAATTGCCTAAGCCCAAGAGCTGGAGGTTGCTCCTAAGCCCAAGAGCTGGAGGTTGCTATGAGCTGTGAGGCCAGGGCACTCTACCAAGGGTGACAAAATAAGATTCGGTCTCTAAAAAAAAAAAATCATTTTACGACAAAGATATTTGCACCATAATGTTTACTGCAGTCTAATTCATAATTGCCAATTCATGAAAGCAACCCAAATGCCCATCAACCCATGTATAGATGAAAAAATTATTGTAGGGCTCGGCTTCTGTGGCTCAACGGGCTAAGGCGCCAGCCACGTACACCTGAGCTGGCAGGTTTGAATCCAGCCTGGGCCCGCCAAACAACAATAACGGCTGCAACCATAAAATGGCCGGGCATTGTGGCCGGCGCCTGTAGTCCCAGCTACTTGGGAGGCAGAAGCAGGAGACTCCCTTGAGCCCAGGAATTGGAAGTTGCTGTGAGCTGTGATGCCACAGCACTCTATCCAGGGTGACAGCTTGAAGCTCTGTC
The DNA here is from genome assembly GCA_963573935.1 of Arctocebus calabarensis. Lineage (NCBI taxonomy): Eukaryota > Metazoa > Chordata > Mammalia > Primates > Lorisidae > Arctocebus > Arctocebus calabarensis. Next base: position 19,188 of record CAUYON010050525.1, read on the forward strand.
TCAAAAGAAATAATATTGTATATGAACACTATTCAGCCATAAGATAGAGAATTTACATCTTTTATGTTTACCTGGATGGAGTTGGAACACATTTTTCTTAATAAAGTATCTCAAGTATGGAATAAAGAAATTCAATACTACTAGGAAACTAATATAGAAACACACACTCGTGAGTGATAAAACACAAATATAGTCTACCAAGGGGGAAGGGTGTAAAGGGAGAGGGAAGGGAAAGGGAGAGGGCGATTGGAGGAAATTGGGAGGGCATTTGGTGGGATCTCACCTAATGTGCATAATGCCAGGGTATATTTCACAATAATTAAGAGTAAATTTTAAATGGCCTGCCACAAAAAATAAGTGAGTGAGGTGATGGCTATGTTAATCAATTTGATTTAAGTATTCCACATTGTACATCAAGCCATCACATTGTGCCCCGTAAGTGTATAATTCTAATTAAAAATTAATAAAAATAGAAAAGAGCAATCCAATACCAAACCAACAGAAGAAATGAAATAACCAAAATTAAATTGGAAATAAAAGGATTTGAAGAGAAAAGACTCATTCAGAAAATCAATGAAACCAAATATTGGTTTTTCAAAATTGATAAACCTTTGCCCAGATTAATAAGAAACAGAAGAGTAAGATCTCTAATAACCTCAAACATAAACAAAAGTGGGGAATGAACAACAGATACCACAGAGATACAAGAGATCATCTCTGACTACTACAAGAAACTCTATGCCCAGAAATTTGACAATGTGGAGAAAATAGACCAATACCTGGAATCATTAATCTACTACACTTGACCAGGAAGAAATAGATCTCTTCATGAGACCAATGTCAAGCACTGAAATTAAGGAAAAAATTAAAATGCTCCTAATCAAAAACAAACAAAGAAACAAAACCCTGGGCCACACTAATTACCCTCCCTCCATCCCAACGTCCCCCTCTTGCCCCTTTCCTCATATTCTTCTGCTGTAGTTGAATTATAGCCTTCATATGAAAGCTATAAATTAGTGAGGCCACACCTATGGTGCATCTTAGACCGGTACAGATGAAACTTACTAAATGCAGAATACAAATGTCTTCATACAATAACTAAGAAAATGCCATGAAGGCTATGTTAAACAGTTTGATGAAAACATTTCAGATTATGTATGAAACCAGCACGTTGTACCCCTTGATTGCACTAATGTATGCAGCTATGATTTAATTTAAAAAAAGAAAAGAAAAGAAAATATTTCAAAGTGTAAAAAAGAAAACCAAAAACCTGGGCCAGATGGCTTCACATCAGAATTCTATCAAACCTTCAAAGAAGAGCTTGTACCAATAGTATAGAACTTATTCCAAAACATTGAGAAGGAAGGAACCTTCCCCACACGTTCTATGAAGCAGACATCACCCTGATACCAAAACTAGGTGAGGACCCAGAGAAAAGGACAACAGACCAATTTCACTAATGAATCTTGATGCAAAATAATTCAATAAAATCTCAGCATATGTAATACAGCTACGCATTAACAAAATTATACATCATAATCAAGTAGGCTTCATCCCAGTGATCCCAGGTTAACTTAATATGTGCAAATCCATAAATGTAGTACACCACATAGATAGAAGCAAAAACAAAGATTATATGATACTTTTAATGGATGCAAAAAAAGCAGTTGACAAAATTCAGCATCCTTTTCTACCAAGAATGCTGAAGAAAATAGGTATATATGGTCCGTTCTTTTTGTTTGTTCTTTGTATTTATAACCATTTTACTCAAAATGCGATATGTGCACATGATAAAAATTCAAGCACTGCAAACGTTTATAGAGTAAAAAGTCATTTTTCCTTTTACCATTGACTTCCTCTCTGTTTTCCCTAATATAGCCATTGTTTGTTTTGTTTTGTTTTGTTTTTTGTTTTGTTTTATTGCTGGGGATTCATTGAGGGTACAAAGAACAAGGTTACACTGATTGCACTTGTTAAGTAAAGTCCCCCTTATGATTGTGTCACATCCAGCGACCCACTCCCACTTCCCTCTCACAGCACCCCTTCCCCCACCCTCCACCATGTACTAGATCATTAATTGTCCTCATATCAGAATTGAGTACATAGGATTCTTGCTTCTCCATTCTTGTGATGCTTTATTAAGAATAACGTGTTCCACTTCCATCCAGGTTATTTAAAAAGTTGTAAAATCTGCATCTTTTTCATGGGTAAATAGTATTTCATGGTATACATATACCACAGCTTGTTAATCCATTCCTCAGATGGTGGGCATTTAGGCTATTTCCACATTTTAGTGATTGTAAATTGAGCTGCAATATATAGTCTAGTGCAATTGTCCTTATGGTAAAAGGACATCTTTTCTTTGAGATACATGCCTCGCAATGGGATTGTAGGATCAAATGGGAGGTCTAATTTGAGGTCTTTGACAGTTCTCCATACTTCCTTCCAAAAAGGCTGCAGCAGTTTGCAGTCCCGCTAGCAATATAGAAGTGTTCCCTTCTCTCCACATCCATGCCAGCATCTACAGTTTTGAGACATTGTGATATGGGTCATTCTCACTGGGATTAGGTGATATCTCAGGGTAGTTTTGATTTGCATTTCTCTGATAATTAGGGATAATGAGCATTTTTTCATATTCTTGTTAGCTATTCATCCATCTTATTTAATAAGGTTCTATTCATTTCTCTTGCCCAGTGATATAGGGGATTGTTGGCTCTTTTTATGTTGATTAATTTGAGTTTTTTGTAGATCCTAGTTATCAAAATTTTGCCTGATTCAAAACAGGCAAATATCCTTTCTCATTGTGTAGGTTGTCTATTTACTTTGGTTGTTGTCTTCTGAGCTATAAAGGAGCTATTCAGTTTAATTAAGTCTCATGTGTTTATTTTTTGTTGTTGTTGCAATTAGTCTTCATAAAGTCTTTCCCCAAGCTGGTATCTTCACGTGTTTTTCCCACACTTACATTGAGGATTTTTATTGTTTCATGCCTTAGGTTTAGATCTTTTATCCATCTCTTATCAATTTTTTTTGAGTGGAGAAAAATGCAAGTCCAGTTTCAGTCTTTTACCTGTGGATATCCAGTGTTCCCAGCAGCACAATTTATTAAATAGGGATTCTTTCCCCAAGTGTATATGTTCTTGTTTGGTTTATCAAAATTAGGGGGCTATAAGATGTTAGTTTTATCTCATCGCTTTCTATTCGATTCCAGATGTCTCTGTCTCTATTTTTGTGCCAGAACCATGCTGTTTTGGTCACTACGGCCGTGTAGTACAGCCTAAAGTCTGGTAGGCTGATGCCCCAAGCTTTGTTTTCATTGCTAAGAATTGCCTTAGCTACAAGGGTTTTTTTTTTTCAGGTTCCATACAAAATGAAAAATTCTTTTTTCCAAGTCTTGAAAGTATGATGTTGGTATTTTAATGGGGATGGAATTGAATCTGCAGATTGTTTTGGGAAGTATAGATATTGTAACAATGCTGATTCTTCCAGCCCATGAGCATGGCATGTTCTTCCATTTCTTAATATCCTCTGCTATTTCTTTTCTCAGGGTTTCATAATTTTCTTTATAGAGATCCTTCACGTCTTTTGTTAGGTATATTCCTAGGTATTTCAATTTCTTTGAAGCTACTGTAAAGGGGACTGTGTCCTTGATTAACTTCTCATCCTGGCTGTTAGTGGCATATACAAAGGCTACTGATTCGTGGACATGGATTTTATATTCCGAGACATTACTGTATTTTTTGATCATTTCCAGAAGTCTTGTGGTTGAGACTTTGGTGTTCCCTTAGGATACAATCTTATCATCAGCAAAGAAGGAGAGTTTGACTTCCTCTGCTCCCATTTGGATGTCCTTTATTTCTTTCTCTTGCCTGATTGGATTGGCTAGAAGTTCCAGCACTATGTTGAATAGCAGTGGTGATAGAGACAACCTTGTCTGGTTCCAGTTCTGAGTGGAAAATCTTTCAGTTTTACTCAATTTTTTAAAATATTAGCTGTAGGTTTCTTATAGATGGCTTCAATCAGTTTATGAAATGTGCCACTTATGCCTATAATGTTCAAGGCTTTAATAAATAAAGGATGTTGAATTTTATTGAAGGCTTTTTCTGCATCTATTGAGAGGATCATATGGTCTTTATTTTTACTTCTGTTGATATACTGAATTATGTTTATAGATTTGTGTATGTTAAACCAGCCCTGCATCCCTGGGATGAAATCTACATGATCATGATGTATGATTCTTTTTAATCAGAATCCATAATCTATTGGGTAGAATTTTTTCAGAATTTTTGCGTTTATATTCATTAGTGAAATTGGTCTGAAGTTCTCCTTTTTAGTTGGGTCTTTTCCTGTTTCTGGCATTAGGGTGATATTTCACAGAACATGTTAGGAAAGACTCATTCCTCCTCAATTTGGGGGAATAATTTCTGCAGTACAGGTGTAAGCTCTTCTTTGGAGGTTTGATAGAATTCTGGTGTAAAGCTATCCAGAGCAGGGCATTTTTTGTTGTTGTTGAGAGATGTTTTATTGTTACTTTTAACCCAGTGCTTGAAATAGGTCTATTCAGGATATCTATTTCTTCTTGGTTAAGTCTAAGCCATCTATGACAAACCCACAGCCAATATCATCCCAAGTGGAGTAAAATTAAAAGTATTTCTGCTTAGAACTAGAACCAGACAAGGATGTCTTCTATCACCACTGCTATTCAAAATAGTTTTGGATGTTCTAGCCAGTGCTATCAGGCAAGAGAAAGATATTAAAGGCATCCAAGTGGGGGCTGAAGAGGTTAAACTCTTGTTCTTTGTTGATGACTGATCTTATACTTAGAAAACCCCAGGACTCAACAACAATAACCCTGGATGTGATTTTAAATATATATATACAGTATTGTTTTAGGGTATGAAATCTATGTCCACAAATTAGTATCCTTTCTATATGCAAATAACAGCCAAGTTTAGTAGCCAATAAATAACACAATATCCTTCACAGTAGCTTCAAAAATAGTGAAATGCCTAGACATTAAGAAGAAGAAGGCATTGAGTAATGGACTTAACATTGTTCAAATGTCTATACTCCCCAAAGCAATCTACAGAGTTAAAATGAGATTCCTATTACAATACCAATAGCGTACTTTGAAGAGTTCCCCCAAAAAGTATTTCTTCATTATGTATTGAACTAAAAAAAAATCCTGTATAGTGAAGACAATTCTTAGTAATAAAATCAAAGTAGGAGGCATCACTCTAATAGAGTTCAGGTTATAATAGTAATACACAGTGGTCAAAATAGCCTGGTACTGGCACAAAAATAAGGACATAAATATATGCAACAGAATCAAATACTTGGAATTGAAACCAGGCTCTTATTGCCATCTTATCTTTGATAAAACAAACAAAAGCATACACTGGGGAAAAGAATTTCTGTTCTGTATATGATTCTGCGAGTAATGGATAACCACATGTAAAAGACTGAAACAAGACCTATGCCTTTCACCACTTACAAAAAGTTACTCAAGATAGATAAAAGATTTAAACCTAAGACATTGAATAATAAAAATTATATGGGAAAAACTCTTTTTAATGTAATTTTACATTGGATTATAACTGTGTATGTGAATGCATTTATGGGGCATAATGTGCTGATTTTATATACAAAAAACAAAAAGGAATGCTTACAGCAAACTGGTTTAACATAACCTTCACCTCACATATGTATTTGCTGTGTTAAGACATTTATACTGTATTCTTAATAGTTTTGACAGGTACCCTTGCATTGTGCACATTAAGTAAGGTCCCACCAAATACTCTCCCTCCTCCTGGCCTCCCCTCTCCTTCATCTTCCCTCCTTCTTTCTGGACCACAGTTGTGTTTTATCATTCGTATGAATGTGTGGGTGATTATATATTGGTTTCACAATAGTATTTAGTACATTGTATACTTTTTCTTCAAGTTCTTGAGACACTTTACTAAGAAGAATATGTTCCAGCTCTATCTAGGTAAACATAAAATATGTAAAGTTTCCAAGTTTTTTAATGGCTGCATAGTATTCAATGGTGTACATATAGCACAATTTGTTAATCCATTCATAGGTCAATGGGCACTTGGACTGCTTCCATGACTTGGCAATTATGAATTGGGCTACAATAAACATTCTGGTGCAAATATCATTTTTTTAAAATTATTTTTGGTCATCTGGGTATATACCTAGTAAGGAAATTGCAGGATCAAATGGCAGGTCTACTTTTAGTTCACTAAACATTCTCCAAACTTCTTTCCTGAAAGAATATATGAATTTGCATTCCCATCAGCAGTGTAGAAGTGTTCCCTTTTCTCCACATCCAAACCAACATCAGTAGTTTTGGGATTTTGTTATATTGGCTACACTTACTGGAATTAGAAGATATTTCAAAGTGGTTTTGATTTGAATTTCTCTGATGACTAAAGTTGATGAGCATTTTTTTATGTGTTTGTAGGCCCTGTGCCTGTCTTCTTCAGAGAAGCTTCTGTTCATGTCTCTTGCCCACAAAGAAATTGGTTTATGTGTTCTCTTCTTATAATTAGTCTGAGTTCTCTGTGGACTCTAGTTATCAGACCATTGTTAGAAACATAACCTGCAAATATTTTCTCCCAGGGATGCAAAGTTGATTTAACACATGCAAATCCATAAACGTAATTCATCACTGTCTGCTTGCTTAAATTACTATGTTCTTGGCTGTGCATAAGCTTTTCAGTTTGATCAGATCCTGGTAATATATTTTTCGTGTTGCTTCAGTAGCTATGGCGGGTCCTCCTCATAAAATATTCTCCCAGGCCAATTTCTTCAAGCATTTTCCCTGAACTCTCTTCTAGTATTTTTATAGTTTATAGTACAGGTCATCTATATTTGATCTCTAAGAAAGAAACCTAACTTCTAAGAAAAAAAACAAGATTCGGGTGAAGGAGTGGAAAATAATATTTCTGGAAAATGGAAATCAGAGGAAAGGAAGTGCTAAAGTTTTATTTCAGATGCAAGTGGATTTAAAGTAACTAATGTGAAGAAAGACAAAGATGGTCACTACTTATTGGTCAAAAAAAACACAATACAATAAGAGAATATTTCAATTGCAAACATTTATGCACCCTACTTAAATGCTCCCTGATTTATGAAACAAACCTTAATTGTTCTGAGCTATATGATATCCTATAACATCGTAATACCTCAGGACTTTAAAACCCCTTTTACAGAACTAGAAAGATCCTCTAAACTGAAACTAAGCAAACATACAAGGATTTAAACATGACCCTAGAACAACTGGGCTTAATAGAAATATACAGAGCACAGCGTCCAAAAGCTAAGGAATATACATTCTTATCAGTGCATGGAATACACTCCAAAATAGGTCATATCCTAGGACACAAATCAAATCTCAATAAAATGAATGGAGTTGAAATTATACCTTGCATCTTTTCAGACCCCATGGTAATAAATGTAGAATACAACTCCAACAAATATTTTCATCCCCGCACAAAGGCAAGGAAACTAAACAACCTTATGCTGAATGAACAGTTGGATTAAGAAGAAGAAAAAGGAAGAAATTATTAAATTATTTGAGCATAACAACAATGAAGGTAGAACCTACCAAAACTTGTAAAATACTGAAAAAACAGTCCTAACAAAAAAATTTATTGCATTAGATGCCTACATCCAAAAACCACAAAGAACTCACATCACCAACCTAATAAGTTGTCTTAAGATAATGGAAAGTGAAGAGTAATCCAATCTCAAACCTAGCAGAAGAAAAGAAATTACCAAAATTAAGTCAGTAATAAATTACATTGAAAACAAGGGAATAGTTCAGAAAATTAATGACACAAAAAGCTTGTTCTTTGAAAAGAAAAACAAAATCAATAAACTTTTGGCCAGATTAACTAGGAACAGAAAAGCAAGGTTTACTAATAACCTCAATCAGAAACAGTAAAGGAGAAATAATAAGATACCACAGAGATAAAGGAGTTTAACTCTGACTACTACAAAAACTCTACATACAGAAATGTGACAATGTGGAGAAAATGGACCAATACATAGAATCACTGGCTTGGAGCCTGTGGCTCAATGGGCTAAGGCGCCAACCACGTATACCTGAGCTGGCGGGTTCGAATCCAGACCGGGCCCACCAAACAACAATGACAGCTGCAACCAAAAATTGGCCAGGCATTGTGATGGGTGCCTGTAGTCCCAACTACTTGGGAGGTGGAGGCAAGAGGCTCCCTTGAGCCCAGGAATTGGAGGTTGCTGTGAGCTGTGATGTCACAGCACTCTATCCAGGGTGACAGATTGAGGCTCTGTCTCAAAAAAAAAAAAAAAAAAACCTGGAATCACACCATCTCCCTAGACTTAACCATGAGAAATAGATATCTTGAATACACCAATACCAAACATGAAAATTGGAGAAATAATAAAAAGAATCACAAAAAGCTCTTGACCAAATGGATTCACACTATAATTTGATCAAACTTTCAAGAACGTGCTCCTATCTCTACTGCAGAAACTATTCCAAAACATTGAGAAGGAAGGAATCTAATCCAGCATCTTCTATGAAGCAAACATTACCCAGATTTAAAAAAACAGGAAAGAACCAAACTACAGAGGAGAACTACAGACTGATTTCACTAATAAATTTTGATACATAAATAATCAATAAAATCCTAGCAGATAGATTATAACTACACCTTAAAAAAATTTACTTAATGATCAAGTAGGCTTTATTGCAGGGATGCAAAGTTGACTTAACACACACAAATCCATAAGTGTAATTCATCACATCAGTACGAGCAAAAACAAAGACCATATGATCCTCCCAATAGATGTGGAAAAACCATTTGATAAAATTTGGCTTGCTTTTCTCACAAGAATATTTAAGAAAATAGGCATACATGGAGTATTCCTGAAACTGATTGAAGCCAACTATGACAAACCCCCAGCCACCAGCATACTGAATGGAGTAACACTGAAACCTTTTCCACTAACAACTGGAAGTAGGCACGGATGTTCACTATTGCCACTATGATTCAACATAGTTCTAACAGTTCTAGCCAAAGTAATCAGGCAAAAGAAGACTATTAAGTGCAACCAAATGGGGACAAAGAGGTCAAACTCTCACTCTTTGCTGATGAAAAGATCTTATACATGGAAAACCACACAGACCGAAGAACAAGACTCTTGGATGTGATGAAGAAATACAGGATGATCTCAGGGTTAAAAAATCAATGTCCACAAATCAGTAGTGTTTGAACATGACAATGACAGCTAACTTGAGAAGAAAATCAAGGACACACTAAACTTTATAGCAGCTTCAAAAAAAAAAGTGAAATACCCAGGAATATACCTAAAAAGGAGGTGAAGAATCTCAGATAATTATGAAACCCCAAGAAAAGACACATCAGAAGACATTAACAAATGGAAGAGCATATTGTGCTCCTGGCCTGCAAAGAGTCAACAACATAAAAATGTTTATACTTCCCAAAGCAATCTACAGATTCAAAACAATCCTCATTAAAATAGCAACATCATACTTTGAGGAAATGGAAAATATATTTATTCCTTTTGTATGAAAGAAGAAAAAAATATGTATAGCCACTCAGTTTTTGGTGGTTAAAACAAAGCTGGAGGCTTCACCAAACCAGAACTTAGGGTATATTACAAGTACACAGTGATCAAAACTACATGGTATTGGCACAAAAAGTCTGTCTGTCTGTATATGGAACAGAATACAAAATCAAGAGATGAAAGCAGTCTCTAGTTGAGATCCGATGTTTCATAAACCAAACAAATGCATACACCGGGGGAAGAATCCCTATTCAATAAATGGTGCTGGAAAAACTGGATAACCACTAAAAAAAACCCCACTGAATTAGACCCAAACATTTCACTGTGTATGAAAATTGACTTGATTGCGGAGGGGCAAGACGACCGACTGGAAGCAGCTTCTTAAAGAGGCTCCTGTCCAAAGGGAAGGATAACTTCCAGAAAGTGCCCAATTAAGCTGAAGACTGGGAGCCCAGCTGAGAGACAAGGGATAACTGCAGGTCACCTCTGCTGAGACAAGCTGTGACTCCAAAAAAGCAAGCTTCAGGTACAAAATTCATCTGAAAAGAAAAATGTCTGTGCCCTACCCCAAGAAAGCCGTGGGGGGGGGGCGTGAGGGTTTTTGCTTCTTTTCTTTTTTCTCTTCGTTTGCTCCTGCAGGTTTTCCACAGACAAGCAGTGAACTGTGGACCCCCTGTCTCACTCCATGGGAGAGCGATGTGGAAAGTGGGGACTACTTCCTCAGAGGGACCCTGCAGAGACTCTGAACACTCTCTTGCTAGGCAGAAAAACAGAACTAAAATATTCCCTGCCATTCTGAACTTCCAGGACACCTTTCTCCCCTTACCTGATGAACCAGAAGACTAACCCCTGCTGAGTCTGTGGAAGGAGGTCCTTGAGCAGTGACTCCTTCCCTGTCTGCTGGACCAAGAGCCCCGCCAGGCAAGAGAGGCCAGGGGTCGTGCAGCAGGAATCCGGGAACCAGGCAACTTGACATCACCAGGTCCCGCCTATACAACCATTCCAGGTACTCCATGAACCACGTAAAATTTGTGCCACACCACCAGATCCCCACCCTGGCCAGGGACCCCGAGGAACTGTGCCAACTCTGCGCCCCGCAGCAGGGCATCAGCCCCAGCCAGGGACTCTGGGAACTGCATGAACTCCACAACGTGCCGCCAGGTTCCTGCTCTGGCCAGGGACTCCAGGAACTAGGCAAACTCTACACCACGCCAACAGTCCTCCACAGGCAACCACCCCCGCCCCGCTGCCTGCTGCAGCCAGGGTCTCCAGGAAGCACGCCACACTGCCAGGCTTCGGCTCAGGCCAGGGACTCCGGGAACTGCACAAACTCCATGACGCACTGCCAGGCATCTGCTCTGGCCAGGGACTCCAGAACCAGGGAAACCTCCTGCTGTACCACCTATCCCCCGCCCACTCCAGGCAGGGACTCTGGGATCCATGCAACCCCTGTCCTCCCTCTGGTGCCCAGGCTGCCTCCACACCAGCTGCATCAGTCTGGTCAGGGAATCTGGAAGCCGTGCAATCCATGCCCTCCCTTTGTGGCCCTCCCTACATCTGCACAGAGCCCTTTGGCCAATAGAGACAGCTGGAGCCACGAGCTCTCTTTGCCAAAGTCACCAGATGTCAGGCACTGCCAGCACCATGTGCACCATCCCCCACCCTGCTGCTGGATCCGTGTGTGCAACAATCTGGGGCTGCTCCCACAGCCAGAATTCCCTGGCTAGGGCACTCCCAGCAGAACTACACAGGGACACTTCCTACAAAGATCCAGCAACAATTTAGTAATTGCACCAGGATCTAATCTTGGAAAGACAACTCCCCAACTCTGAGGATGGGCAGAGGCAAAGGTGAAACACAATCATGAGGCAGAATCAACAGATGTGGTCAAAAATGGATCATTCTCTCAGAGAGCTTGGGGATAATTTGAAGAAAACCAATATTTGCCGTCTAGGGATCCCTGAAAGCAACAAAGTGGCTTCATAAGGCACAGAGGCTCTTCTTCGTTAGATTATGAAAGAGAACTTCCCAGAAATGACAAGAGATTCTGAAATTCAGATAGCAGACAGTTTCAGAACACAAGCATGACTAAACCTGAATGAGATATCCCCCAGGCACATCATAATCAACTTCACTAAAGTTAATATGAAGGAGAATATTCTGAAAGCAGTCAGATGTAAGAAAACCATAACTTACAAGGGGAAGAACATTAGAATAACTGCAGATCAATCTGCTCAAACCTTTCAAGTTAGAAGAGAATGGTCATCCACTTGTAAATTCCTAAAACGAAATAACATTCAACTCAGGATCCTGTATCCAGCTAAACTGAATTTCATCTATGATGGAGAAATTAAATACTTTAATGACATCCACATGTTGAAAAATTTGCCATAACTAAACCAGCTCTCCAGGATATTCTGAGACCTATTCTCCATAATGACCAGTGTAATCCTCCAACACCAAAGTAAATTCACTCAGAAACTTTTGATCAAGTTCCAACTTCCACAGTGGTGACAGGATTAAAAATGTCCACTGGACTTTCAAACGGATTATCAATATTCTCTATTATTGTGAATGGTTTAAATTGTCCTCTAAAGAGGCACAGATTGGATGACTGGATACAAAAACTCAGGCCAGATATCTACTGAATGCAAGAATCCCATATTACCTTAAAAGATAAATACAGACACAAGGTGAAGGGATGGTCATCTATATTCCAGGCAAATGGAAAGCAGAAAAAAGCAGGTGTTGCAGCAATCTTATTCACAGATACAATAGGATTTAAACCAACCAAAGGAAGGAAGGATAAGGACGGACACCTCATATTTGTCAAAGGTAATACTCAATATGATGAGATTTCAATTACTAATATTTATGCACCTAACCAGAATGCACCTCAATTTATAAGAGAAACTCTAACAGACATGAGCAATTTGATTTCCTCCACCTCCTTAGTAGTCAGAGATATTAACACATCCTTTGGCAGAGTTGGATAGATCCTCCAAAAAGAAGCTAAGCAAAGAAATTGGATTTAAACATAACCATTCAACATTTGGATTTAACAGACATCTGCAGAACTTTTCATCCCAACAAAACTGAATACACATTCTTATCTTCAGGCCATGGAACATACTCCAAATTCGATCACACCTTAGGTCATGAGTCTAACCTCATCAAAATTAAAAGAATAGAGATTATTCCTTGTATCTTCTCAGAATATCATGGAATAAAAGTTGAACTCAATAACAACAGGAATCTGCATACGCATACAAAAACATGGAAGATAATAACCTTATGCTGAATGATAGACAGGTCATAGACAAGATTAAGAAGGAAATAGGGATACCAGAAAGCGACAATCTGGCTTCACATGACACAGAGTCCCTTCTTCTTGAGATTATGAAAGAGAATTTACCAGATATACCAAGAGATTCTGAAATTCAGAGAGCAGATAGTTTCAAAACCACAGCACAACTTAACTCAAATAAGACATCACCTAGACATATTGTAGTGAATTTTACTAAAGTTAACATGAAGGAGAAGATAATAAAAGCAGCCAGACAGAAGAAATCCATTACATACAAGGGGGAAAATGTTACAATTACTGCAGATCTCTCTGCTCAAACATTCCAAGCGAGAAGGGAGTGGACCTCTATCATTAACCTCCTAAAACAAAATAACTTTCAACCCAGGATCCTCTATCCAGCCAAACTAAGTTTCATGTATAACGGAGAAATAAAATACTTTAATGACATCCATATGTTGAACAAATTTGCTATAACCAAACCAGCTCTCCAGGATATCCTCAGACCTATCCTCCATAACGATCAGCACAAACCCCCAACATAAAAGCAACACAAGCAGATACTTTGAGCCACACACTGAACTCTACAATGGCGAAAGATCCTACATTCCCTATTCCACAACCGTGTACCTTATCTTTAGTCTCTATAAATGTGAATGGGTTAAATGGCCCTCTAAAGAGACACAGGCTGGCTGACTTGATACATAAACTTAAACCAGATATCTGCTGTATACAAGAATCACACCTTATCTTAAAAGATAAATCTAGACTCAAGGTGAAGGGATGGACATGCATATTTCAGGCAAATGGAAAGCAGAAAAAAGCTGGTGTTGCAATCTTATTTGCAGATACAATAGGCTTTAAACCAACCAAAGTGAGTAAAGATAAGGATGGACATTTTATATTTGTTAAAGGTAATACACAAAATGAGGAGCTTTCAATTATTAATATTTATGCACCCAATCAGAATGCACCTCA
>CAUYON010050526.1:0-60174 GCA_963573935.1 Arctocebus calabarensis
TGAAAGTCCTGCTCCCCGTTTGGGGAGGGACATACTAACTAAAACAGGAACTTTCCCCTCCTGGAGATCTAGTCATGATCAAAACTCTTCCCACTAATTCACCTTCCCTGATCCCAACTTGGGAAGTCCCCTTTCCTGTTATGTTGTCTTCTTCTACAGCTGTTAAAGTTATAGGAGTTGATTCCTGCATACATCATTCGCGAGTAAAGTCCTGAAACCCTCCATCTTCTATGCAGGCAGGCAATGAAGACAGCCAACCACAGACCACCTACACTTGTGAGCCAAAAGAAAGTTTGAAGTTATTATTTAGGAAACAGCAAGAAAAATCCTAATATGGTTTTCTTTTCTATGGTTATTCATCACTGAATAAGTGCTTCTGACCTCACGCTGTTCTACCTTTGACTATTACTGATTACACTAATCAGATTTATGTTTTCCAGAAATGTCATCAAGCAACACTCAATAAAGATGATTCCAGTCCATGAACCCCTGTATCACTCTCCCTCCAGAGAAACCCTAACTGCCCCCTTCTATTATCGCCCGATTCAGCAGGAAGCAGTTAGATCGAGTCTTCACCCCTTTTCCCTAACAGCAGTTAAGAGTTTCTATTTGGAGAGGGAGAATTGATGCAGGACATTTGGCGCTCAGCATAGCTGGCGGATCTGCCACCTCCTCCTTGGCGGTGTCGGTGCTGCGGCAGCCAGCTGAAGAGTCAGCGGGCTGGATGACAGGCAAGGAGGGGGAACTCCAACCCCCACCAGAGGCTCCAATAGCCAAAAAAGCCGGATGCCTAGGAGACACCTGTGCCTTGGTGTCTCCTTCACTTTACACTTAGGACTAAATGTGGAACCCCCATTTCCTATGCCTAGGTCAATTTCTTGTGAATTTCCTAGGCCTCAATTCCATGAATGGACTGTGTCTATTCGTTGATACATTCATTCACTTTGCCCTGGCACTGAAGGGACTGTGTTTGTTCATTGATACATTCATTCACTTTGCCCCTGGCGGAAGGGACTGTATTCATTCATTTCCTGGCCAAGGAACCCATACACCTATATATACCCTGAGACTAAAGGCCTAAAGGAGGAGACAGGGAAAGACCGGGAGAGAAACGGAGAGAGCTTCTCTCTCCCCACTTGAATTCTCTCCCTCTACCAGGAGCTTTAGTGCTTTCTGTATTCTTTTCTGTAAATAAATTCTGTCTTACCACTGGGGGGTGGGGGGGAAATAATGTAATGAAGAATAATAAAATACATGTATTTAAAACAAATAAAAAAAATAAAATTAGATACTGCTTAATTAAGAAAAAAAAAATGAAAAAGTTTTTTCTAAAGGGTGTTGACATTTCACCAGATACTCTGAATGCAAAACTGAAGATAAATGGTTGAAAAAAATCACTTGGGATTTTTTTTTTTAAGTTTTTACAGATACACCATCATTTGATTTGTTAGATTAACTAAACTGAAAAGAAATAAGGAGGCATTTGCCCACAGAAGCCAGCAGCACCCTGCTGATAACAAAGGTAACAATGCACACCGCCCCACATAACAACTTACCAAAGTCTGACTTTCTAACCCTATGATACCTTAGATTTCCCACTAAGTCTTGTGACTGAAAGTCAGATGCTAAGGAGGAGAGTATGTATAACTTCCAGGAGGATGAAAACGGGTTTGTTCTGGTTTCTATGTCCCTTCTCGAAAATTCCTGAGAACCAGGGATGTGAATTGGTGGGAAACAATATGTAGTTACAATAAAAGAGACTTTCGTATCGAACAGCCAGTGGAAATTTAAAAGTTATAGAGTCTATCCCTCCTCCTTCCAAATGAATAGAAAACAAAGATGAAAGAGTTTTACATATGAAAAATACCAGAATCTAAACCCCATGAGGGCAGGTGTTTGTTAAGGGCAAGGGCAGGCAAAGGGGAGTCTACCAGTCAAATTCAAATTCGGATAGCACCTATTTTTGTAAATAAAGCTTTACTGGCATGCAGCCATACTCACTGTTTATATATAGCCAAGGGTTGCTTTTGTGCTGCTAAGAGCACAGCTGAGTAGTCCCACTAAAGGCTTGATGGCTCATAGGGCCCAAAATACTGAATATCTGACCCTTTACAGAAAATTTGCCAATCCCAAGCATCAAGAATGGTAACTAGTAGATATGACATCTTTTCTCTTTTTAAAAAAGTATTTAAATAAAATAAATGCACAATACAATTAATATTTGGATAACTAATATGGAAGAAAACATAAGTCCCACCAATTTAACAATAAAGATGCATTTATGTAAATGGAATGTCTGTTATATATAGAAAAGACCCAGAGAAACAAACTGTACTAAGAACCTGTTTTAGGCACACTTGTTTTTTATTATATGGGAAAAGAATTTAGAATATCAACTATAATTTAGAATGTGGCAACCAAGTAAGAATCATAATGTTAAAAATAACACAATCAAGTTTCTTGACAACCCTTTAGCAATTACCCCATTCTTTACTAAATCAAGTCCATATTCCTTCCCCTGCACTGCCAGACCGTTTCATAAAGTACTTTCTGAAAATCTCTTTGGTGCTATTTTCTGATACATCCTGATTCAAGTAATTTACCCCATTATTTCCCACCAAATCATGTACATTTGCATGCAGCATCTTCCTCTCACATTTTCTCTTTCTAGAATAACTATCTTTACAGAACAGCATCACTAGTGTCAGCCCCACATTTCTCTCAAAGAATAGGTCAAGTTCAATTGCTTTCTTGAGGGTTCAAGGGATTCAAATGTTCCTACTTCCTCTAAATCCCCATGCCACAGAGCATGCATCTTTTTATACACATATTTCTCAACTACCCTTTTAAGCTCCTTGAAACCAAATATGAAATCTTGCAATTTCATAGGTCTAACCTCTATTTCGTTATGTTAATTTCATATCTTGCTTTTTATTGTAGCATAACCATATTTCTGCATCTTGGAAAACTTATTGGCCTTAACCACAATCAAGGCCAGGTTATATCACTACTGTTTCATTTTTTAATAAATAATGCAACAGGGAATCTAGATGGTCATGAGTTCTTTGATTCCTTTGCTGAGTAAGTTGCAGTAAACAATACCTTGGACTAGGTCCTGGAAATATAAAATATATATATATATATAAACATGGTGCTTCTTGGCATAATCATTTCATAGAGAAAAGATTTTAGAACATCTACTATAATTTAGAAAATGAAATCCAAGAATAATATTTTTTAAAATAACACATACCAAGTTTCTTGAAAACATTTAGCAATTCCCCCATTATTTACTAAATCAAGTCCAAATTCTTTCCCTCGCACTGACAGGGTCTAGAAAATAGTAGCATTTGTGATTTAAATGAAGAGGTTATGTGTGACATTTGAATCAGGTAGAAATGGAATGATATGTATAAAGTAAAAATTGATTTCAAAGTCACTAATCTGTGAATGAATCATTCTAGATAGGAATCCTTTGCCTTTTTTTCTGAACAACATACAAGAAGTTGACTAAAAGGTAAGACATGCTGTCTCCAAACCTGTGTCTCTGTTTCTAGGTATGAGGAAGTGGACATTCAAGGCAGGGAGGGCATGGGATATGAGCTCAATGTCCTTCCTGCCTCTGGTCAACAACATTCAACCTACTCTGGAAAATAGCCTTGGCTATAAATAGCCAAATCATCTTGGTAAGGTAAGATTGACAAGATTCTTATTTTATTCTACCTCAGGCCAGAATTATCTAAGTGACGTTAAATGTTTCCTACCATTGACTTCATATGTTAAAATTACTAATTTTTTTAAATTTATTCATTCATTTGTTTACTTATCTTTGAACACAGTCTCATTAGGTTGCCCAGGCTGGTCTCAAATTCCTGGTCTCAAGCAATCCTCCTGCCTCAATCTCCCAAAGAGCTAACATTACCGCCATGCCTGGTCTGAAATTACTATTTTCCGTAATTACATATGCTATGTCAAATCATCTGGGTTACATTCCTCCTTTTCACAATATACAGTTTTCATTTTCATTAATTTTTTAGACTCTCTGCCTTTGCAAACTTAAATGGGAAAGCAATACTAGCATGTATTTGTCACTTTCATAAAGCTAAGTATTCAGTGAGTGCTATTCAATTAGTCCTACCTCCAAAATTGAGGAGGCCCAAGATGATCAGAATTTTGTACCAGGGAAGTTATTCTTGGAAGTTCCACCTTACACCCCATGAATATGTATTTTCGTATTCCCACTAGATACACATGCAATTTCATCACAAGCTGCATTTAATTTCTTCCTTTCTGCTATACAGCCTTGCTTCATTTGCTCCTGCACAAGCCACCCTGGAGTTGATGCGGTTCTCCTTACAAGCTGTCATCACACTGAACATCATCTTCCGTAACAAGCCAGCCAGTCGCCCAATTCAGATCTTACTGTCTCTATTAACTTGCAGACTACCTATTATATAACTATCTCAACATTTATCACATAATTATAATTGTATGATTTCTCACTTATCACTCTGTCTAGACCACATATTCCTAGAGGAACACCCTGTCCTGTTCATTTTTGTTTCCTAGCACCTAACACAAGAATTATCACAGTGCAAATGCTGACCAAGGTTCCCAAATGAATGAGGAGAACCCGCATCTGAGAATTTCTAGGGATAAGGAAGGCGGGTGTCTCTGGGCCCCTGATGATTGGTCTCTGTGAGGCTGAACAGCCCATTTTCTTTGTCCCACCCACCATTAGCGCAACTTGAAGTACTCACGACTTACATTAAGTCCGTAAGAGAGTTTAAAGTTGCAAGCAAATGATTTCTCTTGCTTCCACATAAAAATGGATAATGCCTTAAAGAGGGGTTTATAAAGAATCGTTTCTGTCCTTCGTACTGGAAAATGCACAATTTTCTTCATTAAGTGCCAAATTAATAGGGGTTAAAAAGGACTTGTCTATAAAACCACTTCTGGTTCTGCAAAACGATGCTCTTGTAACTTGAATGTGTTCAGTCTATCAAAGTAACCAATAACTGCAGTGGAATGATGAAACGCCTCCTCTGAATTCATCGAGGCAGCAGGCTTACTTCCCTATCTCATTCTCCTTTTGCTGGAGTCTTTTCATCTATTTTATCCCAATATTCTTTCACGCTGAGGTGGGAAATAGGTAATAAATGACAGAAAATCACTTGTTTGTAACTGTAATACTGGTTCAAAGCTGACACATACACAATTAAATCGCATTTGTGATGAGTTATGTTTCGCAGGCACATGTATACTGGTAAACTATAATCCAAGCATTTTTTCCCTTATCTTTTCTTTCCTTCTCATGAAGGAAAGGAAAAAATAATTTCATTTTTGAGATAAGTTTAAATTATATTTTTTAAAGTATATAAAGGCAAGGGCCACTTTGAAAACAACTAATACTGTGTAATTGAAAGTTCTTTAGAGAAACTTTAATGCTTCTCCAGAGTAAAAGATGTTTTAAAAAAAAGAAAAAGACAAAAGTGAAAGTAGCTACAACTCTGTAAATATAACACCACCCAAAGATTGGTTGATTTCACACCTTGAATACAGGACGAACATTCAAGCCTCACACTCCAGCAGAGTTTTAAGCTTCAAAACTTCAGCTTCAGGACACTGCACAAGCCCAGTGTTTTACCTGACTTACTATAGTTGCTAATATAACAGAGAGGTAATACAATTGCTCAAATGCTCATTTTAAGATAATACAGATGGGGCTTAGCAGCTCACCCCTGTAATCCTAGCACTTTGGGAGGCTGAGGTGGGAGGATTGTTTGAGCCCAGGAGTTTGAACCCATCCTCAGCAACATAGCAAGGCTAAAAATATATATATATAAAAAAAACTTAGGTGGGTGTGGAGATACATGGCTGTCATACCGACTACTTGGGAGGCTAAGGTAGGAGGATCACTCAGCCCATGAGTTTGAGGTGATAGTGGGTTATGACCACACCCTGCACTTTAGCCTGGGTGATGGAGCAAGACTCTGCTCTTAATAGGTTACCAAATAAATAAAGTATATAGTACAGTCACATATACTATATATCTTTTATAATACATTAGATACCTGTAATTACTTGATAATGGTTTAAATTAAAGCTCTAAGGTCTCAGCTCCTGGTCTAAGGCTGCTTTCCACCTTCTCCCTATGCAAAGAAGGCTTTTAAAAAAGTATATTGATAACAATAAAAGAAATAAGAATTTCAAAGTTGTTTTTTTTTTTTCTCTTTCTTTTTTGAGACAGGGTCTTATTCTGCTTCCCAGACTGGAATGTACTAGTGCAATCAGAGCTCACTGTAGCTTCCAACTCCCGGGCTCCCTTTTGCAGCCAACTCTTGGGTTACCTGGGACTACCCTGCATGCCACACACTGGGCTGTGTTTCGTAGTGGTTTGCTTTTTTGTAGACATAAGCTCTCGCTATGGCCCAGATTGGTCTTTTTCTCCTGGGCTCAAGCAATCCTCCCACCTCAGTTCCCCGAGGAGCTAGGACTATAGGAGTGAGCCACGGCACCCAGCCCAGAAGTGCAACATTAGACATTGCAATGGGGGGGGGGGGGGTCAGGGACTGGCCCCCACTGACGGTTTATTGTTGCGGGCTCTGTTGTTCCACTTAAACAGATGTACAAAAAAACCCTTCGGCGGGGTCAGTCCCCAGTCACCCTCCCTTTAGAACACTGCGTAAATATATTTCCTCAGGCCAGCATTAAAGGGCAAATAAGAGAAGATGTGATTAAACTTGAATAAGTTCAGCCTCTCAGGGAGGGATGTAAAGTACTTCACTCACCAACGACAGAGGCCTGCCAAGCACTCCTTGCAAAATCACTTCATACTATTTGAATAGATTAAGCCAAAAATACAATAAAAGTTCTTGCACAGGGGGAAAAAAAAAAAAAAAGGACCAGAATCAAATAAACTCATATAACATCTCAAGAATTTAAGGATAAAGTGTAAAGTAATGAAGTTGAGATTAACAAACAGTACGAAATTTTGACATTCTGAAGGATCAGGGATGAAAAGAGAGGAGCCACGTGGGGAGAGACACGTCATTACCTTACCCACTTTTCTAAAATTTCATATTCAAAGAATTTTAAAAATCATGAAAGTCTCGCTAAATTGAAGTACTGAATAAACATTAAGTACAAAATTAAAATGAATCACTACCTAAGTTAATCCGGGTGATTTTTATTGCATGGATTTTTCCAGAAAATTTGCTTTAAGCTCTCCTTAAGTTTATAAAGCCAGCTAGAGACCTGACTTTATAAAGGCTATCATCAATTTACTATAAAGTAAGATGGTTGCTCAGAGGTCAAGGATAGTAACGTATAATGTATGATTTCTTCATGCTCTTAGGAAACTCTCTCTTCACTGGGGTAAGCTTTTCTCTGATTATGATATATGTATGTAAAAGTGAAAATATTTTCTACAAAGCACATGCTAAGTCAATATCCTTCTCTATCTGAGCATAAATGAAGATACAACACTCCGCGTTAGGATTCAATTAAAAACCTCCGAGATACGTTACCTGCCTCCTCGAGCACTGAAAGGGACCACATGGATTCCCAGAGGCCCTCCGTCGTTGGGGACTTGTACGTGCTTTACCATATCACTGTGAGACAATGATGAATGAGGGAGCATGAACACGTACGTCAACAAACCAAAACCGAAACAAAACAGAACACGGACATACAGCTAACTAACAGAGGGGAACAGAACGAAAATCTCAGCAGGCACGCGTGCACACACATACGTTTTCTGGGAGAGGCGTGGTGATGGAGGCAACGTCAGGCGTTACGTACCTGTCCTCTAGTCTGATGGCATGGAGAGAGAGCAATCATCAGAAGGAACCACGTTAAAACAACCCAGAACCACTTCTCTCGGCTCTCACTCTTGTGAGTAGCCCAAGTTCATGTTTTCTAAGTCAAAAGCTCTAGAGCAGTGACTTTCAACGGGTGTGCTGTGAGAGCATCTTAGGTGTGCCAAGAAAATGTTTAAAGATCATTCATTACATTATCTTCAGAAGAAGTTCAAAGCCTAATTAAGTATACTCTTTTTTTTTTTTAATCAACATAATTTAAGTGTGCTGCAAATATTTAACTGTACGTTCAAGTGGGCCGGGAGATTGGTTGAGAGACACTGCTCTAGATTTTCAGTGAAATTTTTCCATCCCAATAACTATCTTAAGGATTCTGATGATTCACTCAACACGGGTTTTGCGATTACAGAGCACTTTACAATTTACAAAGTGCTCTTACATGTTTGCTGTACCATTAATCCTCCCAGTAACCCAATGAGGTCAAGGTTTTCCCTCTACAGGGTACAGTCCAGAGGAGAGCCCAGTTATCCTCACTATCTGAATACAGCTGAGAAAACTCCTTTCACAAAGCCAATAGGCATCTACCACAAATCAAGCAGTTTTCATCAAAGAGCCTATAATTAACTTTCTTAAAAACTGATATGGTCTTGCTATATTGCCCTGGTTGGCCTCAAGCTCCTGGGCTCTAGGGATCCTCCTGCTTCAGTCTCCTGAGTAACTGAGACTACAGTTACGATATGATATTGTGTATATTACAAGACGTAGCATAAAGTTACTTCTTTTTATTTGTAAACATGAAATTACTTCTAAGTAACTCAAGTTGTTTGTGTTAAGGAGCACAATCTCACATTGCCTGTGTATGGATCTTCATTTACTACTACAATAACCATGACTTTAATGAAAATTGGTATAATTTGGAGAATGTAAATTTTTTAAGTCATTTCAAGGAGTTTGACTTTCTTTGTGGATTATTCCACATATTTGTATCCATACTACACCAGAGACCTAAGTGGTATTTATCTAACTATCAATATCTGAAAATACCACTTCAATTAAATATCTAAGTTTAAGCAACCTAGGAAACTATAAATATTAATATGATGGAAAATCCCAGTTTCTTAACTGTCTTCTTATGTAGTAACCTGAGGTTATCCTATGTACTATGAATGTTTTACTTACAATATAGGCACTAAATATAATTAGAGATAGGGATATCCGACAAATTGAAACAATAAGGAGGATATGTACATAGACTAAATCACATACATTAATTAGGGCAAAATAAAACTTCTGCCATACTTCCAAAATGTTTACTGAAGTAACACTACATAAATGGATTTTAAATTTTTTTTCATAGACTTCCATAAAATCCTATATTAGATATTACTAAAACCATTTCAAAGTTTATTTAAATCAGTTAGTTTGTCAACTAAGAATAGTGTAATTTTATTAAATATATTTTATTCCACAGTCATTATATAAAGAACTATGGCAGGCAAGTACTTCTTGAGTGTAAATACTCAAAATGCTGCTTGCTATATGTCTGAGCATAATCTGATCTTAGAGCCTATTTAATCTCACTGAGATAATTCATAGAGCCTTTCCTTGGAAGACCAAGAGAAGACAGAATTTAGTAAATACATGGTAACCTTTGTACCCCCAACTTTTGCCCAAAGTCAAAGAAAAAAAAAATCCTTCCCTACTCTAAGCTATGACAGACAGAAGCATTTCCATTTATATATGCCATAATTTAAGATAATTGGAATGCTGTGATAATATGGGAAAATTTCCCTTTGTCCTTGTATACTTAAAATCATTTTTGAGGTCTTTAACCCATGAACCTCTAACTTTCCATCAAATATCTTGGGAGATTCTAATTCTTCAAGCAAAAACTACACATACACACATACACGCACACTATATTGACTAATGATTACAAGATTCAACTGTTTCAAGTAAACTAAATAGATTCAGTAATTTCTTTTAATTTAGCAAAACTGAAGAACAAATGATCAAAATGCTGACATTCAAAGCAATCTGAAAACGGTTACAGTGTTTACAGTGCTGCTAACAAGACAAAAATTTCCAAATACTATTTTATGTTATAATTTAATAGCATTTGCCAATGCATGACGCTCAGGACAGAGACAGGTGCACGCCCATGCTCTCCTGCTTCCATAAAGAACAGATCAGAGATGCTCTGTGGGAAAACAAATCGATGCCAGGCATGTTTTTAGCTAAGTACACACATTCCACATGCCATACGCTTTTGGAATACTTGCTGCAATTAACGATGCTACAGGTACATTACAAATATAGTTAAAACCATCCATAACTTACTCCAGAGAAAAGTTGGGGACATTCTCCAAACCAGTGTCAGCATGTCCAACTGGCTCGACACGGCTGTTATCTTCCTCTGTCCCGTCTTCATCCTAGAGGGAGCAGGAGACAAAGAAAAGCACATTCGGTGTTATGTTTATTTCTACAATGTGAAAGGAAACTGGATAAATGGGAGTCTAATAATCAGGATTACTATAAGCACGTCTCTCCGCAAGAAGCATAACCTTTAATGAAAAGATCTATGTGCTGTGAAAAGCTGAATTTAAAGCATAAGGACAAACACACAAAGAAATCACTCCCTTCCCTTGTATCCCTCCTCTGACAAAGGCAATATTTTGTAAAAATCATGCTCCAATGTGTTGTAGAAAATTGGGTAAATATGCTGGATGGAAAGCCCTCCAAACGGTGTGTTTGCAATAAATGGGGGTGTTGGCAAAAATAAATGAAATGCCAACCAAGAAGATGCCTTAACTTATACTCCTGGCCATTGTCTTTTCATTAAGGGGTTCGTTAATAGTTAAGCTGACTTTTCAAATTCATTTGAATGATTATAAACACAACTGACTGATGTCAATGGTCTTATCAGAGTAGTTTAGAATGGACTCCGATTCTCTAGATACAATGGTTAAGAGACCACATGTACTTCTCCTTAGAGTCACAGTGTCTGGCCCCTGATAGATAGTCTATAAATATTTTGCTATCTGAAACACAATCAGCCCTAGGAATTCATGGGTTAATAAATTTCTGAATGCAACAAAATAAAATAATCTATGTCTTGGAAGTATACCTGTCTGATTCATACATACCTAATTTGTTAAGTTTATCTTTTCCATGTATATTACGTAACTTTGACAACAGTGATTTTATTGTGCACTTAAACCACCCATACTAGGACAAACAGACCACCACTGGAGAAAAGTTTTATATTTTTAATTATGTAATTGACAGCTTCAGAGTAGAACTGGACGTACCACCAACAGAGGCTTCAACCAACCACATGACGAGCAAGAGTCACGGGTTTCAGACACGATGTCAAATACCGTATTAAATGATTGAAGATATAGGAAGAGAAGGCAGAGAGGGCGGGAAAAGCCCAACCGACATTTCCTCTGAGAATCCAGAGAGAAGAGACTGAAGGCTCCAAGCTTCCCTACGAGCTGCAGCTACGGCGTGTGTGCTCCGGGCGAAGTGCACAGCTTGAAGCCCGGCTATCTGAAGACTGATGACCCCGCGTCTTCTGAGGCTCTCATATGCACTTCTTCATCACCCGTCTCCTTTGAACACCAGCACATAAACCATTACGAAGGTTAACCGGCAGCTTGAACCTGCCTAGGACCTGCCTTTGAGGATAAACACGCACTCCCACTATGATGCTTTTCCATTGGAAGTCGGAGGTAAGAGGGAGAACAAACGTGACAGTTTACAAACCAGACGCAAGACATAAAAATAAAAATCTTACAAGTTACAGACATTACTGGATTCATTAATAATTTAAGCACTGCCAAAATGCCACAAAGCTGCATCGCCGGTCGAAAACACTTAGTTTGCACTATGAAATAGTCACATCAACAAAATGCCCCAAACTACCATGATAAAACGGCCACTGATAATTTACACATTGCTCCCACAGTGGCCCTCACCAGGCTCCCCCAGAGCATGTGGAGTATTATTTCATGTCACTAGGTACGGTGTTCACTGGGAACAGCACCATTCACTGCCCTGAGGCTGAGCTGTAGTTGCTGTGGGAACCATGACTCAGGAGTTTCCAAATTTTGGATGTGTAAGTATCAGCTACTATTATAGTTTTCTTTCTTTCTTTCTTTTTTTTTTTTTTGAGACAGAGCCTCAAGCTGTCACCCTGCATAGAGTGCTATGGCATCACAGCTCACAGCAACCTCCAATTCCTGGGCTCAAGAGAGTATCTGGCCTCCGCCTCCCAAGTAGCTGGGACTACAGGCGCCCGCCACAACTGGCCATTTTTTGGTTGCAGCCGTCATTGTTGTTTTGTTTGGTGGGCCCAGGCTGGATTCGAACTGGCCAACTCAGGTGTACATGGCTGGCGCCTTAGCCCGCTGAGCCACAGGCGCCGAGCCCTATTATAGTTTTCTTAATAGTGGCTTACACATAACAAGAATTATACACTGAATTCTACTATAACCATAGGAAGTGAAGCTCAGGTATTATACATGTCAAATCAATATTTAAGGACTAAATGTTTATATATATATAAGTCAACTGGCATATATATATAAATATCTGGAATATAACTATATATAATTTTTACATATACTAATCTGGACTATATAAATTATATATAATATATATGTATATATTATATGCATAAAATAAAAGGATTAGGTGACACTGTTTGCATTTGTTAGGTAAAGTCCCTGTTGTGGCTGTGTCCCCCACCCAGGAGGGGCGTCATAGACCCTTACACTGTGCCTCTCCAGAAGGGAAGGAGGCGACACTAGGTAGAAGCACACCGATCCCCCTCCCTCTTCCCCTGTACTATTAAACTAAACGATGTTAGAATTTCCAGATAAGACAATGTAGTTTTGTTTCTTTTTCCTTCCCTTCATTATACAGCAGAGTATAATAACTACAAGCTCAGGTTCAGGAGTGAAACAGACGTGGGTATGAAAGGCAACTCTAGCATTTGCCAATTTGATAATTAAGGCAAGTTGTATACCCTTCCATGTTTCTATCCCTTCTTCTGTATGATGGAGACAATAAAAACATATTCCTTTCGAGAAAAACAGAAAAAAATAAGATAATTCACATCACAAACATAACATGGTGCCTTATACTTAGCAATTTTCCAACAAATGGCAATTTGTAAATACTACTGAAAAGAAAATAATGCGTACATGATATATAAAACACACCTTGGTAAATATTTTAGGATAATTGTAACACGAAGACATTTTCAGAGTGTATATTCACTTGTTCATACTCTGGGCCTTGTAAAACAATTTTAAACATACGTCCTACTCGATTAAATAAAACACATTCTATAAACACTCTAAAACAGGTAAATATGATAAATTATAGATGTTTATAGTTATCTACATGTCTATAATTTAGAAAGTTGCATAATCCCTGACATTTATTATGCTTTGCTGAAATGCAAAGTATTTTTACCATAAAACATCTTTGGTATGAGAAAACAAATCAAGAAAAAGATAAACAACTAAATATTATCAATACATACAAATAAGTGAACGTCAGGAAGAAGAAAACACTGTGGGCTGATGATTGCAGAAATTTTCAGAGAGAAATTAGATATCAAGCCGAGGGGGTCTATGACTTTCCCTTACTTAAAAGCTCATAAGTTAACCTGCCACAGCTTTATGGATGGTGGCAGAAGATACAAGACTCCTAGGCCAGAGACCAAGAACTGTTTACAACTCACAGCAATATTGTCAGCACCTCTGGCTAAAATTCTCACAAGGTTGATGTGAAGAGGCCAAGGGACACGGGCACATGGTGAAGAACTCTGGGCTCGGAGGATCCCAAACCTTTTATACAGATAATAAGCGTGCCGGGGAATAATCCTTTAGAGCAGTGATTTTCAACTGGTGTGCTGCAAATTTGTTAAAGATCATTCATTAAATTATTTTCAAAAGAAATTCCAAGCAAAGTATATTCTTTTTTTACTCTTTTTTATTTTTTGATCAACGTAATTTAAGTGTGTCACAGAAGTTTAACTATAGGTTCAAGTATGCCATGAGATAAAAAAGGTCAAAAAGGTCACGCATTGAAGCAGTACCCTTATCCCCATAAATGCATCAATGTACAAAGTTATGATTTAATAAAAAACAATTTAAAGATAAAAAAGGTTGAAAATACTGTTCTGAGGGGAGAGTCTATGCCTCTCATCCAAGGCTGTCTGTTCCAGAAACAGCACTGAATTGACAGTCCAAGACAAAAACCTCTGCACAAAAACACAAGAGAAGCACAGAGACTTATCTCCCCTAAATAGAATTTAATCCAAGCATTGACAAATGACGACATTTGGACGACTGCTAGCACACTGAAACTAGCAATATTATTAACAAATTTTCTTTGATAACAATGCCTTCTCGCAGGAGTCATGACTTGCTAAACTAAGGAAATACAGTGACCAGCACAAAGATCAAGCATGAAAGTTGAAAGAAATCATTTTTAGACATTTTACTTGAACCCTTTCAATACTTGAACTTAGCCAAAAGGCCAAGAATTGATACTTAGACCTTTTTGTATAAAGCTATTGATGGATGTGATTCAACAAAATCCTGGAAACTCAATAAAACAAAAGCGAGAACCTAAAGAAAGTCCCAGAACATGGGTAAAAGGTCAGCTCAAGGAAGCAGAAACCAGTTCAGATGAGAACAAAAGTTTGAAGAGGTCTGGGAAGTCCACTGGAACAAAAAAAAGAAATTAATGTTTGGTCTGATTTTTTAAAATTATTTCACTTTCCTTTCTTTTTTTTTTTTTTTTTTTCCTGAGATGGAGTCTCATTGCGTTGCCCAGATTGGCCTTGAACTCCTGGGCTTTAGCAATCCTCCCACTTCAGCCTCCCAAGGAGTTGGGACTATAGGTACGCACCACTGTACCTGGCTCAGGTCTGATATTGTTTAAAATGTTTAGGAAATGACAGGCAACTTGACAGACTGGACAGAGAATGCAGGGGAGAAAAGACACAGGGAAAACAAAGCACACTTTTAATAACTCCAGGAACAACACAAGAAAATGTGTAAAGAGGAAACATATACCCGGAGTGGACACTTGGTTGTGAGGTGAGCAATTCTTATGCTGCCATGTCCTGTGACACCGACTTTTGATGTAATAGCCTGCAGAGGTGGGAACAGGGCAGCAAAAAGGAAAAACTCTCATCTCCCCAAATAGCAAGGTAACTGGTCATAAGGAAAGAACAATATAAATATATTATTTAGAAACACGGAAGTATCACAACAGACGTGTAGGGAGAAAGACCAGAGGACTGGGGGGCGTGGAGCTCTGAGCGCTCACTATGAGCCTTTAGCATTATGTCTTTATTTTTATTCTGAGTACATATCCGAAATCCCTGCCAAAGAAATGCAGGGAATTCTTAGTTCCAACGGAAGATGCAGCTTTTCAAAATGCCCAGTCCCACTGGCTACAGATTTATCAGGGAGGACATAAGGCCGAAGACCTAGCTTGCTGACAAGGCGGCCTCATGCTTTGTCCTTGGGAGGGATGTGCTGTCCAGGAGTTGATCTCTTGGGTCCCCCAGCTGACCCTTCAGGGATTTGCATCAGGGGCTTGGAAGAGTTACGCTGGCTTAAAATCCTCAGGCCCCAGAGAAGCAAGTGAGTAACACCACCACCTGGACAAGCTGCTTGTCAGAGTAGACAATAGTTAGAGTATTTCTAAATCTTCATGCAGTTTACTAATTGGGGGTTACTTTTCATATATAAAGGCAGTTGAGGCTCTACTTTTTAATCAGGTTTCCAAAAAAGGGGGAACCAAAAAAATGACCAAAGTTTAAAATCTAAAGCAGAAAGGGGGGAAAAGTCAAGTAGGCTAGCAGGTACCTGTTCTCCCAGCTACTTGGGAGGCTGAGGCAGGAGGATCACTTAAGCCCAGGAATTTGAGGCTATAGTTTGCTATGACGGCATCTGTGAATTGACACAGCAGTACTGCACCGGCGACACAGCAAAATCCCATCACTAAATAAAAGGAAGGGGGGTGGGAAGTAAGAGAGTAAGGGGGAGAGAAAAAGAGAGCAAGAGAAAGATAGGGAGGGAGAGAGAGAAAGAGACAGAGAGGGAGACAGAAGGGGGGAGAGAGAGAAAGAGAAGGTGAACAAGGTAGGGAGGGAAGGAGGGAGGGGAAAAGGGTTGATAGTACTCAACTTACAATGATTCTATTTAGGTTGGTTTTGTTTTGTTTTTTTACTTTATGATGGTGTGAAACAATTGTTTTTCTCTTTCAGTACAGTATTCAATAAATGACATCAGATATTCAATAGGCTTTGTGTTAAATGATTTTGCCCAAATGCAGGCTAATGTAATTATTCTTACAATGTGTACAGTGGTCCAGCCTGAGATACAATATTCAGTAGCTTTGGTATATTAAACACATTTTCAATTTCTAGTATTTCAACTTACAATGGGTTTATCAGGATGTAAACCACCCTACGTCAAGGAGCATCTGCAGTGAAAGGAGAGAAAAACGGGCCAAGGGCAGTGTCTCACGCCTGTAACCCCAGCATCTGGGAGGCCAAGACAGGAAGATCCCCGGAGCTCAGGAGTTTGAGACCAGCTTGGGCAAGAGTGAGACCTCGTCTCTACTACAAATAGAAAACCTAGCCAAGTGTTACGGTGAGTACCTGTAGTCCCAGCTACTGAGGAGACTGAGCCAGGAGGATCACGTGAACCCAGGAGTCTGAGGTTGCTGTGAGCAAGGCTGATGCCATGACACCCTAACCTGGACAACAGACTGAGAATCTTACCTCAAAAAAGAAAAAACTAGAGAGATAAGTATAAAAAATAAACACGTGACAAGCCTAAGCAAGAGGGGTACGTTTTACTCACGTAAGCCACATGGTCAAGAAAACTCAATTTGGCTAACCTCCTAATTTATCATTTTAATTTCAAAAAAATTACCTGTTTTTTGTTTTGTTTTGTTTTTTGTATTTGAGTTCTAAATATGTTCTCCATATTCTTATGTTCAAAAAAAAAAAAAAGAAATCTAAAAGCGTGATTCCTCTGCACAGAAAAACATGATTTGTAAATAGAATCCTTAAGACTTGAAACCTGTCTCCATCGCTCACTATATAAAACAAGAGCACGAATGTTCACAAAACAAGGAAAACAAAGCCACACTGTCTACTTCACAGGAACATAGTAAAAATAATAAAAAAAAGAAATCAATCATCTGCATATCTACACTCAAATTATGAGTTCCAAAGAACTAAACATGTTGAATAATTATTACTTGCAAGAAAAACCTACAATTTTAAGAAATAATCTGTCATTTTAAAAATGTGTTATAAAAAAACCATAGTTATTCTTCCCTACTTAAATTTCCTACATACCCTTCTTAGAATTTTATGTTCAGGGAGCACAAAAGGAAATGAAAGTTCTTATGGTTCTCTCTTAAACAAATGTACAATATTTTCCCTCAAGTGCCTGTATTATTATTCTGAATAAAGTATTTTAATTGGTTCAATTATATTGCCACAAATATACTCAACTAAATCATCTCTTTCACTTTTTAGATTATCTCCAAGGTTTTCCTTCAGTAAATGGAGTGCATGTTCACTATTAATAACTATAGTAACCTAGAGAAAATATTTATTTGAATGGTGATAGGATGAATTAAACCACTTTTTCTTTGGATTACATCTGGTGGAAAAGAATCCCGGAGAGAGTCTATTTCCGAGTCCCCTGAGTTTCACAAAGAGGGTTCCAGAAGGCTTTTGTGTTAATGTTGCAACTACTTGATTAATTGGCCAAATCACCAGGGAAAAGTAATTTCTCATCATACATAGAAAATAATTGAAAACATCTGTGGGAGAAGGGGCCCTCACCATTGGAAATGATAAATCTATAACAACTTTCCAAAGAAATAAAAACAGGAATCATCATCAGTATATTCAACTAGAGTAAAAAACATTCAGGAAACAAAATCTTACTTCAAACGCTTTTAGGAAGAGACAATACAAGATAGTAAATAAGATCTTTTAAAATGAAAATAGTCTCTTGTGGAGTGAAATAATG
This sequence comes from Arctocebus calabarensis, assembly GCA_963573935.1. Taxonomy (NCBI): domain Eukaryota; kingdom Metazoa; phylum Chordata; class Mammalia; order Primates; family Lorisidae; genus Arctocebus; species Arctocebus calabarensis. The sequence goes on from CAUYON010050526.1 coordinate 17,909, forward strand.
ATTGCTATATTTTTAGATGTAGCCCATCTCAATATAACATAAACTCTGCTCTACTGAATGGAGCTCAACACCAAATTATTTAAGACTATGTGATGAATTATTTAGAACCTGAGATGTGGATGGTTAAACGTGAGGCTCATCCCCTCAACCAGATTTGGAACATTCTCACCTCAAGCTAGTCAACTGTAATATTTAACACAGTCCGTGAAATTTCCATTTCCCAGAGAAATGAAATGTTTCCTGTCTTGAAACATACACAACAGGACTCCACACAACCAAAGGCAAGAGGAGTCTTTAAACAGATGGTGCTGATTTATGAAAGCTTCTAACAACGGAGAACAACAAAAAGTGTATGTCTCTGCACCAGTTCCATACACAATAGAATCTCAAATTTTAAGCTCTAAAACAGGGGTCCTCAAACTACGGCCTGCGGGCCACATGCGTTGGTGTGAATTGTATTTGTTCCCGTTTTGTTTTTTACTTCCAAATAAGATATGTGCAGTGTGCATAGGAATTTGTTCATAGTTTTTTTTTTTAAACTATAGTCCAGACCTCTAATGGTCTGAGGGACAGTGAATTGGCCCCCTGTTAAAAAAGTTTGAGGACGCCTGTTCTAAAATGTTAAGACTGCTTCTCCCTGATTATTAGGATTCCAGGGTATGGAGGAATCGCTTTGGAAGACATCTAGTCCGATATTCATTCTTATACTGTACTCTATCTGCACGCTCTTCTTCCATTTTGCCTGCACCCAATCATACCCATAACCTACATATTAACACCACTAAGAATCCCTGGACCCAGTAACTAATGCCACATCCCTCCCGCCATCATCTTCCTTCCTCCTACTCCGATTCATCCCCAACAGGGGATCACACAGCAGCTATCCCAGCCCCGAGACACTGGGACAGCTTGTTGCTGCCTGAAATGCCTCCGCCATGCTCAGGGCTCTCCTACCACACAAAAAAGTGCCCCATGTGGGTGACGTGATTTTAATCAGATAAACCAATCTCATTTCAGGGGTGGCTTCTTTATCAGACTAACACTCATTTGGTTTGAGAACATTCCTGAAAAAAATACTAGGGCTTATGGATTGTTCAAATGTAAGTAATTTGAAATCTTACCAATCGCGCTCGCCTCTCTGACAATAACATGCTCTAATCCTCATTGAGGGAATGTTTAAAAATGGCTTATTTGGGGGTTGAGGTAAGTAATACCTGGGTAAATTAAGTACCCTTAACCTATTCAGGGGTATATTTAAAGGCCGTAAGTCTGTTTTCATTTTTTTTAAAAAAGATTAATTTCTTCTGGGCTTAAAAATGATTTTGAAATTAAAATTTACTACATTTACTAATATTAAAGTTGGAAGTAAAATACTTTTTTTAAACACATGGGGTCTTTTTTTTTTCCTTACAGTTACAGTCTCACAATAGAGATGGGGTCTGGCTGGACTAATTTTTAAATAAGCTTTTCTTTAAATCAATAATAAGTGAAAATGACAAATACATATTCTTTTGCTTATGATAAGTGCAGGTCACTTATTTACAAGGCCCCAAACTTACAAATTAAAAAATACATAACAAAAATAAAAAATGAAAATTGTGCCTGTATATCTAGAACTTCCCATATTCTAGTTCATCCCTCAGTCCTCAATACAACCTCAATTTAATTCTCAACACAAGGCTGAAAAGCATTTTGATAAACAAAACAGATGGGACTTTCAATGAATTAAGTATGTGCTGAAGTCTTTTTCTAATGACAACGATTTGAGCCCAAGTAAGTATGAATAATACAGTTGTAGTGGTGACAGGCAAAATACCTGGTAATAAGGTTTGCTGAACACTCTACGTGAAACTGTGTCTAGAAGTACAATGTACACTCAGCATGTACAGTGACAAGAGGGTAACAGTCCTCAGGACCCGGTCATCTCATGAAGCCCTAGTTCCTTAACCTGCATAAAGAAAATAACTTTACCCTATGGACCCGTGGATAGCACTACAGCAAAGCATCCTACATATGAAATAAAAATGACTACGCAGTGAACTGAGAAAGACCCAGCTTTAGTAACAGTCAAGAACCATCATGACCTGTACACACACTTTCATTTTATTCTCACGGTAGAGGACGAATTCTTATTCCACGGAAATGAGGCCTGGAAAAGAGAGTGAGGACTTTGAAAAGCAAGGTCAGAATCTGAGGCTGTTCAGTGTCACTGTCTTTTCCCTTATTTTACTCATAGAAGAATGACCTGGAATTTTTAAGCAGCAAATGTGACTCAAGTCAACTACTTTGTTTCAGGGCCAGGATCTGTGATAAAATGTTTTTTAAAAAATAAAATTTAACAGAGAGAGAAAGAATGAGGGACGGGTGGGGAAAGGAAGAGCAGAGAGAGGGAAGGAGCGAGGGGGTGGGGTCTTGGTGTCTGCCACACCTTTTGGATTGTAAGAGGGACTTTACCCAACAAATGCAACCAGTGTTAACATGGTTTCTTGTACCCTCAATGAATCCCCAACAATAAAATAAATAAAAAAATAAAAATAAAATGTAGGTGGGTGCAGTGGCTCATGCCTGTAATCCTAGCACTCTGGGAGGCCGAGGCGGGTAGATTGCCTGAGCTCACAGTTCAAGACCAGCCTGAGCAAGAGTGAGACCCTATCTCTGAAAACACATTCTTCTTAGTAAACCATCACAAGAATGGAGAAGCAAGAATCCAATGGAATAAATTCTCATATGAGGACAACTGCTGACCTAGTACATGGTGAGAGGTGGGGGAACCGGGGAGCAGAGCGCGGGAAGGGGGGGGGTCGCTGTGTGTGGCACACTTCTTGAAGGCTGGACATAATTACAAGGCAAGCAGTGTAACCTGGTTCTCAGTACTGTCAATGAATCCCCAATAAAAACAACAAAACTTCCAGCCATTTCAGCAGGTACCTCTAGTCTCAGCTAGAGACCTCAGAAGGCTGAGGGAAGAGGAGCACTTAGCCCGAGAGTTTCAGGCTGTTGTGAGCTGTGACGCCACAGCACTCTATTGTGCGGGACAAAATGAGACTTTATCTCAAAAAAAAAAAATAAATAAAATAAATGAGCAAAATAAAATTTACATTTAAAAAAATTCAATTCTGAATGCATAATACACCTTCATATGAAGTTAGAATTCCTTTAAAATTTTTGGTAACATTCATTTTAAGAGAAACATAATGAACATGAAGAGGTATTTTGAGGAAATTGCTACCTGTGGCTCTATGCAGGTGGCAGGATTACAACTGATTTTTATTGTATCTCTATAACTGTATTTTTACAATAAACATAAAGTCTTTTTTTCTAAAATCTTTTCTTAAAAAGGCGATTTTTATTGTTTTTAATAAAGCTTATAACACTTTTGTAAATTACTTTTTATACATCTCTATCACTAGTTTGTTTCTCTGAAAAGTAACCTTGCTAAGGACCAAGGCCCTAGAGCAGTGATTTTCAACCAGTGTGCCATGAGAGGATCTCAGGTGCACCTCGAAAATTTGTAAGGATCATTAATTAAATTATTGTATTTTTTTGGAGACAGAGTCTCAGTTTGTCGTGCTGGGTAGAGTTCTGTGGCATCAGAGCTTACAGCAACCGAAAACCCTTGGGCTCAAGAGATCCTCCTGCCTGAGCCTCACAAGTAGCTGGAACTGCAGGTGCCTGCTGCAAACCGGCTATTTTTTAGAGATGGGATCCCCCTATTGCTCAGGCAATGCACCTACCTTGGCCTCCCAGAGTGCGAGGACTACAGGCGTGTAAGTGTACTCATTTTTATCCTTTCTTTTTTTTAAAATCAACGTGAATTAAGTGTACCACAGAAGTTATAGGCTCAAGCGTGCCATGAGATAAGAAAGGTTGGAAAACAGCAGCCTAGAAGAAAATAGGACATAAGGGTCCCAAAGACAGGAATTAAATGTTCTGTCATCACTTCCCAACACATTTAATTAGTCGTAAAAATCAAGTAGACTGATTTTTTTGAAAAACAAAAACAACGTCTATGTTTCAGTTTAGTAAGCTGAATGGGAGAAAATTTTAAGTTGAAAAAAAGACAAACAGGACTGCGTGGATGTTTGAGTAAATAAATTAAGTAACTAGAAGAAATTTCGATTAAACTGAATCAAAAAAAGAACAGAAATAAAAATGAAGAAGAATCCTAACAAGAAAAGTTCACAAAAACCTTACAGAGCTCCCAACAGGAACCAAGATACACATTTTTATACTGTTTTCCTTGATGATAAATAAGTATTTTGCCATTACTAATTATAAACAGCTTGTGAAGAAAACAGTAAAGAAAGAATGCCGTAGTCCCCAAAGTCCTACACCTCATTATTTTAAATTGTTAATAAACAGGTAAAGAACACATGGGGACTGTAACAAAATCCACTCATATAAACATATATTGGAATTTACACTGGTTTATTACTTTCTAGTGCAAAACCGTAATTTCATAAATGAACTCATTAGCTTACTTGAAACCAGTAAATGACTGAGATAAAGTAAGTAGATTAACAAAGAAAATCTTGCTCTCTCTCGATGTTCTGGATGAATTCAAACAAGCAAAAGCTAGTCGGTAGATCTTCTGGGGATCAAGGGACTGTATAATCTCTAATAAACTGACACCGACTGAATGTCTGACTCAAGGTATACAGCAATGATGATTTGTTCAGATGCTCAATTTAAATTATGGTTTTAAGAGTTTATCATCATATTAGAGATTAACATTAATAATATTAAATAGCTATGCACCGTTGCATTGCTCTTAATTCCCAGAGTATGATACAAATGTAAAACAAAAAGTTAAGATGTTAGACCAATGCAGGAATTCAAAGCATTAAATGTGTCACATATGCTGTAGGCAGCCTAGCATGGTGGATAAGAACATGAGTTTTGCACGCAAATCAAGGAGACAAGTTGCTTCTCTGCACCTCAGTTTAGTCACTTGATAAACTAGGACAAATAACAGTATTTACCGCACTTCCATGAACATTAGATGAAGAAATCAGTATAAAATACTGAGATCATTGCCTTAACTACTAAGTGGTATGGCAGTGCCCAGCCCTGCCTTCCAGATAAATAAAAGAAAATGACAGCTGGAACTTCATTTGTAACATCATTGGTTTCGAAAAATAAGTGTCTTCCATCTTCTGTGCAAAAAAGTTTGGTTATAGTGATTAAAGGGTTCCATGCACTGATATGAGATATCTCTATTTATTAAATGTCTATAGTATTTACCTTCAGTTCTTTGAAATCATACAGGTTTCTCTTATAAACATTTTAATGTATCGTTTTGTGTAATCTTTACAGAAACCATTTTAATGATTCAATATTCCACCAGGTAAGATAAATATATTATGTAAAAATTCACTTATAAAGGGCATTTTAAACTTCCAGTAATTAATGTATTTCTAACTAATAATAAAAATTTTTCAATATTTAGAATTAATTTTTTTGAAGGAAGTCTATAGTAGAATGATTCAAACAGCAAAATCATTTTAAGGTACTTAGTATTAAATTACTTTATAAAACAATTAAGCCTCATGTTACAGCCTCATAGTAAATTGTCTGTTCCATGGCTTTTCCTTCTTTAGTTAGAAGACAATTCTTCCTTGATCTATGGCTAATTTGTAAGTCTTGTGAACAGAGGCACTGAATATCTTTTTTGACTTGCTTTAATATTTGTAGAGAGAGAGAGACTTGGAAGACAAAGATAGTACCTCCCTCCCGAGCAAAGGGCAGTCTTCTGGACACTGTCATATGAAAGATACAAGGTTCCGAATCTCAGGGTTCTCTCATGTAACATTACCCACACAGCGTGCAGGCACTGGCTGGGTCCATGAGCATCACTTCCACAGGTCTTGGGGGTAAGGGGAACTGAACAGCTGATATTTGTGCTGTTTGCTGTGCTAGGAGTAATGAAATACTTCACTCTCTGACCCCAGAGTCTCATTTCTTCAACCCATTAAGCAAAGGCTCGCTAACTAGTTAGCTTGGCAGCAGGATAAAATCTTAGACCCTTCTCAGTTCTTTACTGAGAGAGAAAGAGATGGATACAGATAGAGAGACCCTCGCACACCTTAGTTAATGTGACCGACAAGAACTCTTATTGCTTTTTTTGTTTTTTTTGAAACAGAGTCTCACTATGTCCCCCTTGGTAGAGTGCCATGGTGTCACAGCTCACAGCAACCTCCAGCTCTTGGGCTTATGCGATTCTCTTGCCTCAGCCTCCTGAGTAGCTGGGACTACAGGTGCCCGCCACAATGCCTGGCTATTTTTTGGTTGCAGCTGTCGTTGTTTAGTTGGCCTGGGCCAGGCTTGAATCCACCAGCTTCCATGTATGAGGCCAGCACCCTAATTACTCACTGAGCTACGGGCACGGAGCCGTCTTACTGCTCTTGCTTGGATTTATGAATATGAAGAGTCAATGTTATGTGTCAGCTTGACTGGGTCACATGGTGTCCAAATATTTAAGCAGATGTTATTCTAAGTGTGTTTGTGATGGTGTTCTGGAGGCGATTAACATCTAAAACAGTCCACTGAAGACAGCAGAGTGTCCTCCCCAATGCAGGCAGGGCTTATGCAATGAATTAAAGACCTGAATAGAACCAAAAAAAGGCTACCAGAAGTCCCCTCTGACGGAGCTGAGGGATGGTCTTCACCTGTCCTGGTCTCAAGCCTGAGGCTTTTCTACTCTTGTTTACACTACTGGCTCTCCAGTTTGGCAGCTGATGGTCTTGGGACTTCTCAGACTCCATGATCATGTTGAGCCATCACCTATAATAAATTTCTTCAAATATAATCCTATTGGTTCTCTGAGGAACCCTGACTAATACAATCAAATTCGTGAATGATCATACTACTTGTAGGTTTATCAAGAGCTTAATTTTTCTATGAATTTTAACAAAATGTTTATAAATGAACGATATTAATCTTTTAGATGCCATGCAGATTTTACCAATCTATGGCACACTTGGATATAAAATGAAAGTGGTGATACAGGAGAATAAACTTTTTTTTTTTTGAGACAGAGCCTCAAGCTGTCACCCTGGAGAGAGTGCTGTGGTATCACAGCTCGCAGCAACCTCCAATTCCTGGGCTCAAGCGAGGCGCCCGCCACAACACCCGGCCATTTTTTGGTTGCAGCTGTCATTGTTTGGCGGGCCCAGGCTGGATTCGAACCTGCCAGCTCAGGTGTACACGGCTGGCGCCTTAGCCCATTGAGCCACCAGCGCCCAGCCGAGAATAAACATTTTCAAAAGGCAATTAATTCCTATCATCCCCTCCTCTGTCTTTAATAAGGACCCATATTTCACTTCCTGCCCCCTTTCCTTTTGCCTGTACCCCCACAGATATCCTCTGACTGCTGGAGTAGCCTTTAGAAATATTGCAGTGAAAACAGTTTTGAGGAAAGGAAGGATTGTTTAGGAGTGGTGAAAGCCTAAAATGTCCATTTCAATAAACGTATTTATTATTAAAATTTCTTGAATCAGAGAAAAGAATTAAATACTAGGAAATCATTTCATTAGATTTAATAACCATTATCATTTGCTTTTTGATTACACAATTTGGCCCAATTATATTAGTACTTTTGGTCTCCTCAGGTTTTCCCCCCTAGGGATATAATTAAATCTAGAAGTTCTCATTTGCAAATAGGACTAAAAAACTTCAGCTCCTTTCATATGAAACATTTTCTTATTGATATTTAGCAGAAGAGACACCTTCAGAGAAATAGACTCATTACAACAATTTTTTAGTAAAAAAATGATTCAATAAATGGTTTATAGGGCAAATAAGAAATAGAAAGAGATAACAGATATTTGTTACTTTCACTTACAAAAATAAAAAGTCTGATATATTCAGGGCTCATTCTGGGATCAGCACTGTTTTACTCCTGCAATATTTACTCTTGAAATGTTCAGATAAAAGAAGATCAAGATGTCTGCTTATTTGCTCTCCAAATAATAGACCAGGGTGAACCGGACTACTAGGAATGAGTATTATCTCTCTTGAAAAAAGAAAGTTTATTAGGCAGCACTTCAAGTTAAAAAAAAAAAAAGAAAAAGATTTTGAAACTGACAGCAAACCAAATTTAAAATATTAGACCGCAAGTATATTTTTTAAAAAGTCACACACCTATCCATTTAACATCTTGACTCCAGAGCATGGACACATTTAATTGTGTATGAACAATGAGCAGGATGTTCTGATGAAGACAAAGGAAAGGAAAGTACATGCAGAAGGCTTTCACACTTCTCCTAGAAAGTCAGCTCTGCTTTGTTATTCAGATTAGCATTTCAAGGGCCAGCTCTACCTCTTCCTCACGTATTTAAGAAACCTTTTGAATACCAAATACTATTTCCTATTCAAAACCCTGAATCTGTCATTAGGCAGTTTCTACAATAAGTCTCATAGCTCTTTCATCCTGACTCTAGATGGCTACACGCCCGACCCCCAGATCTCCATCGCCCTGCTGGGTTCCCTAGGCCTTGGCCGGTCATTAAACATGAAACCCACAACTCATGTCGCCATACCACTTGGGCTCTGTTGTCTATCATCTGAAAAATCGTCTCAACATATGACGATTTTTTTTTTGCAAAAATAGAACGGAGAGGAAAACCTGGGGAGGAAATGACTGTAAGTATTCTTCAGGGTAGCCAGTCGGATATTAGTAAAATTCCAACTTAAAAGAATCAATTGTTAAACCATGAGGAAATCTGTGACAGTAGTATTAATATTGCAGACCTGGAAAGAGGTTGAGTCAAACACATGACTGGGTCAAAGAGACATTGTTACAAATCTCATTTCTTCTGACAATTTAAAAGAAATACCATCAAGGCACAAATTACATTTAAAAAATAGAAGCACATACACTGTACCCACACAACCATGGTGCAGGTGTCTCTGAGTATGTTCAAAACTTCATGACACCTCCAGGCAATAAAACACCCTGGACCCTATTCTGTGATGCTGGTAGGACTGAAAGGTTGGAAAGGATCAATTTAAATCATGCCTTTATTTCTTTTTTTTTTCCCAGAGACAGAGTCTCACTTTGTTGCCCTTGGTAGAGTGCAGCACACGTCACAGCTCACAGCAACCTGCAGCTCTTGGGCTTAGGTGATTCTCTTGCCTCAGCCCCCCAAATAGCTAGGACCACAGGCGCCTAGCACAATGCCCAGCTATTTCTTTTTATTGCAATTTGGCAGGGGCCCGGTTTGAACCCGCCACCCTCGGTATATGGGGCCAGCGCCCTACTCACTGAGCCATGGGCGCCGCCCAATCATGTCCTTATTTCTTAGATGAAAACACACAAATGGTCAGCAGGTATATGGGAAAAACCCAAGATCACTAATCAACAGGAAAATCAAAACTGTGACAAGACATCATCTTACCCCAGTTAGAAGGGTCATTATTAGAAAGATAAAATTAAAATAAAATAAAATGAGATATTAATGAAGAAGAAGAGGAAAGGAAAATCTTAAATGCTGTCTGAGGAATGGATATTAGGACAGATAATATGGAAATCGGCATGGAGAGCTCTCAGAAAACAAAAAAATAGAACTACCCCATGACACAGCAATCCCACCACTGGGGTCTTTACCCAAAGGAAAGGAAACCAGTATATGAAAGGGATATTTGCATCTACATGTTTATGGCAGCACTATTCACAAGAGCAGAGATAAGAAATCAGCCTGAATGGCCATCAGCAGACAAATAGGTAAGGAAAAGGTGGCGTATACATAATGAAATACTATTAAGCCATAAAAAAGAAGGAAAACACACCATCTTCAGCAGCATGGATGGACGTGTAGGTCCTTATGTTAAGTGAAATAAGCCAGAAACAGAAAGAGGAATCCTACATGTGCTCAGCCATATGTGGGAAGTAACAATGTTAGCTCAGGGAGGTAGTAGAATGTGGAAGCCAGGAACTAGGAAGGGTGTGTGGGTGGCAGGGGTGGGGGCATGGAGAGACGCTGGTTAACGGGTACGAACATACCATTAGAGAAAAGGAATGCGTTCTATTTTTTGGTAGCAGAGGAGAGGGACTATAGTTAACAATGTATTGCATATTTCAAGATCCCTAGAAGAGAGGATTTGAAATCTTCCCAGCACATAGAAATGATGAATACTCCAGGTAAAGGATATCTGAATACTCAGACTTGATCATTACACTCTGTATGTAACAAAATCTCACATGTATCTCACACATACACATAAATACCTCAATAAATAGGTGGGAGGCTATTTATCGCGGCTCAGGGGGGATTGCTTGAGCTTATGAGTTTGAGACCAGCCTGAGTAAGAGTGAGACCCCATCTCTACTAAAAATAGAAAACCAGATGGGTGTGGTGGAGCATGCATATAGACTCAGCTACTCTGGAGGCTCAAGAGTGAGCCCTAGATTTTGAAGTTGCTGTGAGCTGTGACACCATGACACTCTACCCAGGGTGACAGAGTGAGACTCTAGATAAATAGATAATGGATAGATGGATAGATAGACAGACAGACAGACAGACAGACAGACAAAGTGAGTAAATACCTAGAGAAGTAAGGAGGGACTGGAGACACACTGCAGGCCCTCGCTTCTTTCTGCTGGCACTCCTGTGGGCTTAGAGAAAGGTGTCTCTTAGAGGACCACAGAGTGGGGTAAAAACCATAAGCTGCATTTTCTCCCCACTCTCCCCTTGGCAAGTGACCCTAAACATAGAATTGCTTTTCAACGTTTGATAATTATACCTGTTAAGCACATACATGCTGGAGAAAGTCTGATAAATGTCACTTAAATACTGAAAATGACTCGACACGGAATGATTACTTTAGAGGGCAAAGATGGTAGGAAGAAAGAAAACACTTACAGCAAGTGGTAACACAATGACACCCTCACCACTGTGCTGGGCACTGTGTATGCAATCTTCCCATCCCATGAGACAACAGCAGCTCAGGGTGCTGAAGTAGCCCCCACCCCGCACTGTGCTAGGCATCCTCCCAGAGTCAGGTGTCTGTCTATAGGTCCACCCCACTCAGAGCACAGCTACCTAAGAACAGGGTGCAGCGCATGTAAAGAGAGTGCAAACACACTCGGACAGCCAGTGACATGCACTGTAACAGGAAATGGAGTTCACCAAGGAGGGTCGCAACAGTCGGGGAGGGAGCAGAACACCCACCATCACCCAAATCTCATCCTGTCACAGTCAGGATGGACTGGAGGTACCACTGGAAAGGATCCAGGCCCTTTTCCATGACACCTTACACATGTACCAGAGTAAGGGCGGAGTCGCAGAGAACATTATTAAACAAGGAACCAAATGGGCTTCCTGGCCAAAATGAGCCCATGGAAGGAAAAGGAAGCCGGCAGAGGGGACAGCATCTTGCCGTGAGCAAAATCAGTTCTTCATTAAGCACTTACATCTCTGCACCTAACTCCTAACTGGCTTCCCGACCCCCAGTTAAGCCGAAGCTCAGCCCTCCAGAATGCACTGGATTACTAAGGGAACACCTCAATGCAAAACGAAAATGAAAACCTGGTTGGACACTAACAATCTCTACATGGACGTGTATTGGTTAGAGACAGGATATGGATGGAGAAACTGTGAGCAAATTCAAGCGGCTGCAGATGAAACAGCATATGGTTTCCTGACTTCACATTCCCTAAAATAAGATGAGAAGTTGGGATCATAAAATACTTTTTGCACCCTGAGCTGCAATGAACATTTTCCGATAAAAATTAATTCACTTTGCCGTTAAAAAAAAAAAAAAAAAAAAAAAAACAGAAAAGAATATGTATTACACAGATTTTCTCAAGTTTTTATTTTGAAAAACTTCAAATGTAAAAAATTTGAAAGAATGTGCTCACCAACATATATCTTTCACTAAAATTTGTGGATTGCTGACATTTTGCCTTCTCTCTTACACACGTTTTCTTTTTCAATTATTGTGACTAAGTTGCCATAGAAATTCTTTTTTTTTGAGACTGAGTCTCACAGAGCCACTCAGGGTACAGTGCTGTGGTGTCACAGCTCACAGCAACCTCAAACTCGACTGAGCTCAAGTGATCCTCTTGCCTCAGCCTCCCACATAGCTGGGACTACAGGAGCCTGTCAGGATGCACAGCTAGCTTTTCTATTTTTAGTAGAGACAGGATCCCACTTTGCTCAGGCTGGTCTCGAACTCCTGGTTTCAGGCAATCAATCCACCCACCTGGGCCTCCTAGAGTGCTGGGATTACAGGTGTAAGCCACTGCACCTAGCAGAAATTCTTAAAGGTATTTCAAAGTAATGAACTATTTTCAAATATAGAACTGAAATTTCTCATGTTTGGTTTACTTTAAATTCGGGAAAATTTTGGAAGGAAATGATGTCTTAATGGTTTTGGATTACCAAATGCATTTATTATTATTATTATTCAGTTGTTTTGATTTTTCACCCTCCCAAAAAAAGAGGAAAAAGAAAACTTTTCATTTTTTTAGGAATTTAGGCCCAGGATCCCACAGATACTTTTGATACAGCACAAATAAAAATATCTTTGATTTAACAGATTACAATGTGATTTTATAAAAATTTCCACAGTGGGAATGACCAATAAACAATCTAGAATAAATAATGCTTATTTTTCAGAGTCTGGAAAAAAGTAGTAATGCAAGTCTAAAACTGGACTTTTGAAAATAAATACGTAACTACTTTCTATGTAAAAGCAGGCTTATGAAAGTTTTTCTTAAGTTTTGTAAAAATTAATCTATTTCATGGCTGTTCATTTGCAACTATTTGAATGCACTAACAGGAGGGTCTAATTCTCCACTTCTGATGCACAATCAATTTCAAAATTTACAAAGTAAATTTTTCAGTGCCTATTGTGAAATTCTTCAAGACAGTTGAGTACCACAGATGATGCTAATTATATATTCCTTATTTTGTCTATTATCCATGTTCCTGATGGGAATGTAAAACAACTTACTCTGCTAGACTTGATCTTTTGTCTCACAATCGCAGGCAAATAAATTAAAGGTCTACTTAAATTTTCATGAGTAGTAATCTCCACAAAATTACCTAAATCTGTTTTAGGTGTTCAATTTACCGGTCTTCGTCGAGTGACTACTTGCAAATCCTTGCACTGGACGTGAACACATCTGTCTGATTGGTACGTTCCATTTTCAGAGGATGTGTGACTCCAACACTGGCCCCTCAGAGTACGATTTTTAACAAAAGGCACTATGTGTGTATCAAGTGAAATATAAAAAATGAAGCCATTGTTAAATATTAAACTCTTAAAATTGGTAATCAGGTAAGTTATAAATAAGAGCAAAATTTGGAAGTTGAGGGGACAATGAGAAAGAAGTAATGCCAAAAATACTTATTTGAGGCAACACCCCCCCCCAAAAAAAAGAAACCAAAACCCCACCCATCCACCTCCGTTTGGAAGTATATGTGTCTCTTTAGGAAATATTTTTTAGTGTTATAGGGATGAAAAAACAAGAATAACTAACAAATGCAAGACTCCTTCCTTGAAAATCAGTTGGAAAAAACTTCTGTAAGAAAGCCTTCATTAATATAAGACAGTGAAGAGGAATTTTTACTCCTGCCGATTTTAGTAAATAATTCACTCTCATCAATAGCATTCAAACTTTTAACAACCAGTTCACGCATGGGAGACAGATGCCAAAAACAAGAATGTATGATCTTTAAAAGGATGAAATCAATAAATAGCTCAGAGATCATGGCCCAGAACTCAGCGGACTTCAACTATATGTGTGTGTGTTTATTTTATTAATTATGTAGTATTATGGTTAATTATTTACATGCCTGAGAACAGGAATCTGCTCTTGACCGTAAGACGGTCATTGCCTCGGCCAGTTTGTTACACACTGCACACGCACAGTAATTCCTGTGGGATTTGATAAAGGCACATTGTATATGTACAAAGAGACAACACCAGTACAATGGTAGCTTGCGCTGTGCAGCTGTAACATTGCGTAGCATTATGACCACAGGTTGGCCAACGGTCTCAAATGGAGCCATTCTAAATTCTATACACGTTAGGGTATTCAAAACAAATTTCAGTAAATCTTCAATGTGTAATTCAAAAACCCCAAACACAATTTGTCTTTCCACAGTGATCCTAAGAAAAAGTTTAAACTGAACTAGTATTTACTAGTTCTAGATATTATACATGTCTATGATTCATATACAACTGAAAATGAGTTTTGTTTTTTTTAATCCAATATGAAAGCACACAACCCTCGGGGTAAACTGTGTGTCTGATCTGATAAAGTGAACATCTGATAATAAGCCAGGAACACTTTTCCTAGCAAGCAAGGTCACAAAACCACATCTTACTGATGAATTCAGGGAGCTCTCACTGATTCACTCACTTCTTCCATTATGACATGCTAACCAACGTTCCAAATGAATGTGATAAATAGAAAAAAGATTTCTGCCCTCCCGAAACTTATATTTTAATAGACAGAAACAGAATATATACAATAAATGTAATAAGTAAATTACTATGTGTGTAACAAAGTACTATTAAAAATAAATAAGAACGGGGAACATAGAGAGTAAGAGAAGTGGGGATGTGGCAGGAGCTGTGAGATAAGGTTTTAAATACAGTTTAGAGAAGGGTCTCAGTGAGATTCGAGCAAAGATTTGAAGAACCTGGGGAAATTAAACAAGGCATGTGTGGTCAAAGTACAAGCCGGAGAAGAAGACCAGAGTGAAAACCCTAAGGAAGGAGCAAGGCCACGCATGGTCAGGAACAGACTTTGCAAAGAGCACCAGGGGACACCCACCTGAACCTCTGTGAATTTCAGTTTACCAAGAATTCGGCTTTCTCTACATAAGCACACAGTAATACTAGATAATAGGCTGGGGTTTAAAGCTAGAAAGACCTAGATTTGAAACCAATAAATACTTACGGTGTGACCATTAATAAGTTATATGACTTTTGTAAGACAAGTTTCTCCTCCAGAAAATAGCTGCAATAATGCTAAAATCTATGCTCTAGGTTCTGTTTAAGGATAATGTATTTAAAGAGTTTAGCAGAGAAAAATTCAAGACATGGTAGTGCTTGTGGAATATAAACTCAAAATGGCACAGTAAAAATAAAGTTACATACCAAAAGGCTTCTGCACAGACAAGGAAACAACAGACTAAAAAGACAATCTAAATAGCTGGGCGTTGTGGCGGGCGCCTGTAGTCCCAGCTACTCGGGAGGCAGAGGCAAGAGAATTGAGCCTTAGCCCAGGAGTTGGAGGTTGCTGTGAGCTGTGCGATGCCACGGAACTCCACCGAGGGTGATAAAGTGAGACTCTGTCACTACAAAAAAATAAAAATAAAAAAATGATGAAAAACAGCAAGTGTTGAAGGAGACGTGAACAAACGGGAACCACTGCACACTCTTGGTAGGAGGGTAAATCACAGCCACGAATGAAACAGTGTAGAGGTTCTGCAAAAAATTAAAAACAGACAGAACTACCATGCAATCTAGCAATCTCACGGTTGCGTATTCAAAAGAAATGAAGTCAGTATGTCGAGGAGATATCTTACGCTTCATGCAGCATTATTTACAATAGCCCAGGTAGGAAATCAAACCAAGTGTCCAACGATGGGAGTTGGACAAGGAGAATGTGGTGTACAGAGAACTAACTACTATTCGGTGGCCTTGAAAAAGAAGGAACTCTGGGGTGGCGCCTGTGGCTCAAAGGAGTAGGGCGGGTTCAAACCCAGCCCCAGCCAAAAAAAAAAAGAAGGAACTCTGCCCCTGTTTTGACCACACGGATGAACCTGGAGGACACGATGTGAAGTGAAATAAGCCAGGCACAGAAAAGCAAATTCCACATGATCTCACTGACTATGGAATCTAAAAAAATCAAAGCAGAAGGGCAGAGGGAGTGGGAGATGGGCGATGTAGTCCAAGGATGCAAAATTTCAGTGAAATGGGAAGAGTAAGTTCAAGAGCTCCACTGCACGACGACCACGATAGTTCATGACAATGTATTTTATTTTTGAAAAATGCTAAGCGTGCATCTGAATGTTCTCATCGCCCGCAACAATCAGTATACTGCGTATGAGGGGTGCCTATGCCAATTAGCTTGCTTTAGCCCTCCACTACGTATACATATTGCACGCTATAAATATACACAATTTTGCTTGTTAATTCAAGGGTTTTAAAAAACTTCTTAAAGAAATAATAGTTCTTGTAATGATTGACCAAAAGTTACCCAAACACAGCACAAAGATCCACACAGGAACAAATGCATACACAACCAAAACGCGGGGTGCTAAAGAAAAACCCCAGCCATCTTTCTACTATCATCAAAATTGCCTTTGTGAGCTCTAGAGTTTCAAGATGTGAAATTATGGAACAGGCAGCCAGGTTTTCCAGACCACCTTAAAATCACAGCGGTGTTTCTCGACTCATAGAACCGTTATTAAAGTTCAAATATTAACAACCTGGCAAATTTATAATCACATGGGGAATTGAAAAGAAACCATAAACTCTGGTTCAATTTTTATCTTCTTATTCATAGGAAGTCCCCAAGCAATAAAAAAAAAAAAAAAAAAGCAAACAAACTCACCACACACTTAAGATTAACCCTTAAGTTCTCTTTTACTTTGAAAGTCATAAATATTTCTATATCTGGCAGTGTTATAACCATAACATATGATTATTTATCCCCTAACATGTCACCTAAAAGCACAGATATAATAGAAAAGGATGACAAGCAGCTAAAAATTGATGGTGAACAGTTTCATAATCTCAATACACAGAGCAATACACGCAGAAGATAAAAATTAAATCAACATTCATATCATATTTTCCAACAAACATAAAATGTTTTCAGACAGAAACAGAGAGTTTAATATCAGAATCCCTTGGAATAAGAATCAAGACGAATGTTATTTAATACATTGACAATAATCTGTTGGAAGAAGTACAAAAATATACTCTAGTAACACAAACCCATTTAAGTTAGTAGAAACTAATCCAGTAAGAAGCATAAAATAATTGGGCTTATTAATGTAAGATTCTACCTTTAATTTTTCAGCAAACAGCCTTATTAACTAACTGGGCAATGGCTTTTCTGTATCAACAGACAAGTGGGTAACTATCTCCCCCAACATTTAAAAACAAAAAACAAACAAACAAACATAAGCAACTTCTATTACTTTGAATGCTTCTCAGTTTTTTTTTTTTTGAGACAGAGCCTCAAGCTGTCACCCTGGATAGAGTGCTGTAGCATCACAGCTCACAGCAACCTCCAATTCCTGGGCTCAAGTGAGTCTCCTGCCTCCACCTCCCAAGTAGCTGGGACTACAGGTGCCCGCCACAACACCCGGCCATTTTTTGGTTGCAGCCGTCATTGTTGTTTGGCAGGCCTGGGCTGGATTCGAACCCGCCAGCTCAGGTATATGTGGCTGGTGCCTTAGCCACTTGAGCCACAGGCGCTGAGCCAACGCTTCTAAGTTTTATACATACTCCTATTTTCTTCTCAACCTCCCAGAAATCTGGTGTGTGTCCCTCCATTCTACAGAAATCGCTGAAGCTATTTTTAATGTCTCAATCATAGAAAAATCTCGTCTTGATTGTGACCAAGACCAGCTGATTCTACCTGCTAATATCTATCAAATTTATGCTTTCACCGCTGCAGCAACCTGGGTTTAGGACACTTTTTCCCTTTTCTCTCTCTCTTCTCAAATCCATTTTCAGTATACCTTAACGGCAAAAGGTATAGAAAATGGTAGCAATGTGACGGACAAGACCCCTTTCTTTTCTGCCAACAGCATCTCTTCAACATTATACACTTGGATATTTTCTCGACCTGAATGCAATCTAAGCTCTACTCCCCACCTTGGCCATCCATATGCACACACACCAGACAACTCACAGAGGAGAACTCCACCTGTTGTCACGTTTCTATGCTCTGGCACTTTCTCCAGGATTTTAATACCCAAAGTGGCCAAATACTTCAAGGCAGAAAGTGAATACCATCTATGCTTCAAAACCAACCATAGTGTTTTGGGCAATCTCCAAATCTCTGCCCAGTTGTCAGAGCCACTGAAATGTCCACATTGCCTGAATCCTCTTGTATTGTTAAATCACTCACACAACAATGACTCCAGTCTTCTGTTCAGCCAACATATGTTCGGGTATTTTAGAACAAAGGTAGAATTATTTTTATCAGCACTGAACACCAAAGATGAGAGTCAATATCACAGAAATACTTAACTGAGGGCAAACAAAATGGTAAATTTAGTATTCTATTTTCAATTGTACAATAAAACAGCTGGGAAATCAAACTCGACCCTTTTAAATTATTTCCATCTCTTATTAGGTAGGTAACATTACTCAGGCAATTTACTAAAAACATGAGGTTTCTCATCTTAAAAGAAAAAGTAATGCCTAGTTCAGCACCAGGGATGTCCAACCTTTTTTCTTCTCTGCCACAAATCAGAAAATTAAGAGTTGCCTTGGACCACTCATAAAATGCATAAATGCTAATGAAAGCTGATGAACAACAAAAAAAAGTTCATGCACACTCTTCACAATATCTGACACCATAAGGAAGCAAAACAGTCCTTAAATAATCAGCACGCGGCCCACAGGCCATAGGTTGGACACCCCTGTGTCCTATAAGATCATGAACACTGGTGTTTAGCCCAAACCCTGGTAGATCATGGACATTCAGCAAAATGAGTTTCTTCATTATTTGCAGCATTCTCAACATAAATGGTATACAAGTGGATCATACAACAAATAGATCCATCCTTTGTATGTGCCCAGTAATTTACTTTACACTGAATTGTCCTTCTGGGGAACTATATTCTTAAAAAGAGATAAAGAAAATAGAATAAAAATAATTGTGGTTCCATATAATGTACTTCCGCAATTTTTTTGAAAAGGCAACTTAAGAACCAATAATCACAAGGGATTTTTAACATCATTTTTTAAATATTTCTAAATAACTTCCATATCACATTCAGCTTAAGACCTGAGATGTTTTTTAATAAGACCTAAAATTTAATGGTAAATCCTCACGTTGTTCGAAGGACCGCTCCTCTTTGCAAATGCATCGTGCTCACAGTATGAAGAACAGAGAAGCCCCTCCGTAAATTCTAGTGATGAGATGAGGTATATGGCAGAGAAGGGACATACAGTGCGATTCCTGCCATGCAGGGATGAAAAAGGGGGGTGGCAAATATATGATACAGGGAGGAAGACACAGACACCCCACATCAGCTTGTGGAAGCCGAGGGGAGCTGGGCAGGGAGTGGAATCTACCACCATGAGGAGGGGCAGGCAGCCCGTGGCTCTGGCAAGGTGAGCCACTCCCAAGAACACAGCTTCATCCTCCGCTGTCCGGCCTTCAAAGCAGGAAGCCTAACTGAGGGACAATCTCTGCCAGCTCTCTTGACCCCACTGATTATAGAAGAAAAAACATTTTTTTTTTCTTTTGAGACAGAGTCTCACTCTGTCACCCCAGGTAGAGTGCTATGGTGCCATAGCTCACAGCAACCTCAAACTCCTGAGCTCGAGTTCCTCTGACCTCAGCCTTCCAAGTAGCTGGGGCCTCCTATAACACCCAGCTTATTTTTCTATTTTAGGATGGGGTCTTGCTCTTGCTCAGGCTGGTCTCAAACTCCTGAGCTCAAGCAATCCACTGGCCTCAGCCTCCCAGAGTGTTAGGATTATAGGCGTGAGCACTACGCCCAGCTGATTACAGAAGTTTTAAACCAGTGTGTCTTTGTGCAAATAACCCTAATAAGATCAGACCCAAAGTAACCCAAATCTCATCTATACACAAAAAGCTATAATTGCTTTTATGTTAAAAATGCTTAAAACTCTACAATTTGTCTTTATTTCCCATATTTAAAATTAGAAGTGAAGGACTAAAAACTCAGTCACATTAGTGCACAAATTAATTATTCGAAATATAGATGAAAGTGATACAGCCTGTCCCCATTTGGAAGGAAGAAGAAGTTAGCTGTCTCTTCTTTAAGTTGTGAGGTCAGAGCCCGGTCAATGGTACAGAAGAACCAGAAAAGGATGACAAAGCCAATGGTTTTGCTCTTTAAAATCATCAGTGACGTTAAAGAGGGCAAGAATTTTTATTCTATATTATAAACTAAAAGAAATCATGTAGAAATACTAAAACCAAATGTTATGGAATTTTCCAAAAATACACATGGAATAAAACTAACCACAGGCTCGGCCCCTGTGGCTCAACGGGCTAAGGCACCAGCCACGTACACCTGAGCTGGCGGGTTCGAATCCAGCCTGGGCCCGCCAAACAACAATGACGGCTGCAAACAAAAAATGGCCGGGCGTTGTAGTGGGCACCTGTAGTCCCAGCCTACTTGGGAGATTCCCTTGAGCCCAGGACTGGGAGGTTGTTGTGAGCTGTGATGCCCCAGCACTCTATCCAGGGTGACAGCTAAAGGTCCTGCCTCAAAAAAATAAAAAAATAGAAAAAAAACTAACCACAGACAGAAAGAAATCTCGCCCAGGCTAGAAAAAACCAAACTACACATACGGAAATTTTGTTTTGGGAGTTAACAGTCTTCAGTTTTTAGAATCAGAATGGAATTCTTATAAGTTTAATTTGTCAAGATTGTAAGTAAAATTGAAATCAAAAATATTATAAACATTAACTGCTTTTATATTTTAAAGCCAAAAGTATTAGAGAAGCATTGTGGCCACACAAAAAGCTCAACCATAATGTTAATTCTTCTTAGTGAGATATCAAGAAACACCTTAAGTATTTTACAATATTTACAGTTCTAAAAAAAATTAGGAAATATGCTTATCATTTACTATAATCAAGGAATTTTAGCTATATAAGCAATTACATGAAAAAACCAATAATTTCCTCATACATGTGGAAAATACAAAGATAATATTAACCATATAGTACAAATTTGTTTGAAATACAAAAAATCACAACCTGGAATCTTTGACCATGGACTACTATATGTAGTTTGCTTATTGCTCTAACATACAAGGTGCTGGCATTGAAAGAACAGCAGCAAGATAACTTCCTAATGATAGAACTTAACTTCGGAAAATTTGTAGCAATTACTAGGTCCAGGTAAGTGCAAGATAGATAAAAGTAATAAATGTTATTAGGCTTGGATTAGCACATTATGGTAACATTATGCTAACATTTGAGCTCCATTCTTTTCTTCTTTTTTTTTTTTTTTGGAGACAGAATCTCAAGCTGTTACCCTCCGTAGTGCGCTGTGACATCACAGCTCACAGCAACCTCAAACTCTTGGGCTCAAGCGATCCTCTTTCCTCAGCCTCCTAAGTAGCTGGGACTACAGGCACCTGTCACAACACCCAGCTATTATTTGGTTATAGCTGTCATTGTTGTTTGGCAGACCTGGGCTGGATTTGAAATGCCAGCCTCAGTGTTATGTGACTGGCGTCTACAGGCCCCGAGCCTGAGCTCCATTCTTAATATTTTATCTAACCCTTTGTAAAATCCACAGAAACAGCAAAAAGTTAATAGAAAATATCAAGGTCACATAGCTGAGGGAAACAGAAATTTAACTTCTTCTGGGTCGAGAACATAAGCTGTCCACTGTGGTGTAATCATTAAAGTTTCTGAACTGGATGAGGAAGAGGCAACTTTCTCAATTATCCAGACGAGGAAACGGTGGCTGGTGAGGTCAAGTTAATGAGTCTCTCCAGACGAGGAGTCAAATCCAAGCTTCTGGTTGCAAGCGTATGACACTACTTCTTCACAGAGAGCTACCCACAGAAATACACCTTCCACTCCACAGGAATTGTTTTTAAAAAGTCTAAGTCATGTGATTAAAATGGCCTGGGATTTTGTAGGAAGATTATTAACTAAAATAGACCATTTGGATTGTTACAAAATGTTACCACACTGTATTTTTCCGCCTTTGGAATATTAATTTTCATTGAGTGTCCATTTCAACCCAGGCTGGGGCTCCTCTGGGAATCTAGGGGTCAAGTAGCTGACATGAGATTGCAAGTCGTGAGCATGGACCCACATGCTGGATTCCACCCTTCCATTTTCAACCAGGGTAATGTCTTCAAGCAAGCGTCCAGCACACATGCAATCAAAGACTGGATGAAGGAAGAATGACACAGTGCCGCCTCCGAAGGTGGGGGAGTCTAGGATTCTGTGGGTATTTGAGGGCAACAGGAAAAGAATTCATATTAAAGAAAGGGGCCAGGTGCAGTGGCTCACACCTATAATCTTAGCAGGATCCCTTGAGCACAGGAGTTCGAGACCAACCTGAGCAAGAGTAAGTCCCCACCTTCTAAGAGAAATTTTTAAAAACAAAAGAATGTATTTTAAAGGAAGATAGAGTAAGCATGAGATCGTGGTAGGAGACGATGCCTAAAAAAGTTACATTGAAATTGGATGGTGGGGAACACAGTGTACCAACCTGACTTTCATTTTAAATCAGAATATGGTGGAGAGCTTTTTCATGTTTTTAACTTTTTAAATGAGGTAATCCAAGTGTCAATTTAGATGATTAAATGTATAAAAATATGCAAAATTGATTCTAAAAAGGAATAGATGGGCTGGGCACAGTGGCTCACATCTGTAATCCTAGCACTCTGGGAGGCCGAGGCAGGTGGATTGCCTGAGCTCACAGAGTCCAGACCAGCCTGAGCCAGAGTGAGACCTCATGTCTGAAAAAAAAAAAAAAATAGCCAGGTGCTGTGCCAGGGACCTGTAGTCCCAGCTACCTGGGAGGATGAGGCAAGAGTTTGAGGTTGCTGTGAGCTGTGATGCCAGAGCACTCTACTGAGGGCAACAAAGTGAAGATTCTGTCTCAAAAAAAATAAAAAAGGAATAGATAGAAATGTGGACAAATACTACATCAGTCCCGAAAAAGAAATAATAGCTGAACTGAGAACAGGTAATGTGAAAATAGAAAAATATATATGTGTGTGTGCACAAGAGTAAAGGTATAATATAAAGTGCCCGGTGACAGGTAAAACACGAAGCAGAAAAAGAAAAAAGGAAAACACTTAAGTTTAAAATCTGGAAGACACACGGCAAAATTTTAAAAGAGACAAGAAAATCACAATCCCTGAATTTTCTAAGTCTAGAAAACATTCAGAAATTAACGACGCGAGATTTCACAGGTGTGAAGCCAGTGTGCACACAGAGGCCCCTATGCATGGCCAGGCTCCCCGAAGAACCAGCCCCAGCACTAGTAGTTTCTGCTCACATTGCCTTTCTTACTAGGGACCACTTCTCCTCTGGCTGGAAGTATAAGGATGGTTTACTTTCACCCGTGCTAAATCTGAGTGATCAGTAGGACATCTAGACAGAAGTGCCCAGCTAGTGCTTGTGGAAAAGAACACGGCTGAAAGGAGAAATGACAGTAATATACACTAAGTTCACCAAGGATGTGTATGTAATAAATAAGCCATTGATAGAAATGACCTGCATTCACACAGGTGGAGCACCAGGAAGAGATTTCTATAAATAATACAAGTGAGCTTAGAAACAGAATGTCAGAGAGGGGAAGAAGGAAGCTTTCTCTGGGGGTGCCACGGTTTCAAAGCGCTGTTTCAGCCACTTACACCAGCAGGGGGGAAATTGCACATGTACCTTAAAGAAAAGTACCTTAAAGGAAATATTCTGACGTTCAATAAAAATTCTTTGTATATTTTACCATTTCAAATACATTTAAGAAAATAAGACACAGGACTCATCCTTTTATTAAAATCTACAACAAAAGAAATCAAAGATAACCATTAAATGATTATGTATAATCTAATACAACTTGCCCCCGAGTCAAAAGTAAAAACTTCAAAATTTAAACAGTCATGATATTGGGTCAGAGAAAAATACATCAAGTCACTGCCCAAGTCCTGTCCGATATTAGACAACTAAATTACCGAAATGTTTAACAGATTGCTCGATGGAAAAATCTCTTTAAAATAACAAATAACATTATTTTTATTTGAATCGAGACCTATTTTTCTTGGCCAACCAACAAAAATATGTTTCTCTTTCTAAGAGTTCAGGACATTAATACCGAAGTCGTAGCCAAAGGTTTATGAAAGTATTACTGAATTGGGTCTGTTTATGATTAAAATACTAAGTTCTCAGGAAAATTAGTCCCTCCAGGGACTTCAATTATGAGTAAGTCCAAAAGCCTAGATTTCTGCTGATAACCCTATAATCAAACTAACATTCCCTGCTCCCCCCCTCAAACTTACTCCAATTTAATCTAGAAGAAATTCTTAAAATGTTAAGAATTGTAAGATAATATATATCCTATCTGGGGAAGGAGATTTTTTTTTTTTTATCAAAATGCTTGCTACACAAATGTTTCAAGAGAAGAATATTTTTAGATATACAAATTACAAGCAGATAGCCCTTTACAACCACAAATGTACTCCACGAAAGTGTGGTTACGCTGCGATGCAAATGTGTGTATAAGAGATCCTGATGTCACCACAAGTTTAGTCATGCCTCCCTCAAAACCAAAACCAACAAAAAAAAACCCTGAGAAAAAGAGATGGGTCCCAAGAAAGAGAAGAACACATAACTAACATGAAACTCAGTAAAAATGAGGGTGGGAAAAGACTAAGATACTGCTATGCCAATCTCACATTCGGTTTTGGCAGGGATGGGAGTGTGCCTAAGGTAACAGCCGGGTGATAGAGGAAGGTGTCAGGAAAAGTCTCCTATGGCTAGAAGTGACATCAGAAGAATAGGACTTAGGCTCAGCTGTGGCTCAACGGGCTAAGGCACCAGCCACGTTCGAATCCAACCCAGGCCCGCCAAACAACAATGACAGCTGCAACCAAAAAATGGCCGGGCGTTGTGGCGGGCGCCTGTAGTCCCAGCTACTTGGGAGGCAGAGACAAGAGACTCGCTGGAGCCCAGGAATTGGAAGTTGCTGTGAGCTGTGATGCCATGACACTCTACCCAGGGTGACAGCTTGAGGCTCTGTCTCAAAAAAAAAAAAAAGAAGAAGAAGAGGAATAGGACTTAGGAGGGAAAGAGAAAAGACTCAGTCAGCACGTCTAAAGCCCGGAGATGCAAGACTAGGGTGAGGTTAGAGATCAGAATGAGCATACCTCAGCAGACAAGCCTGGGAATGCAGCCGGGAAGTGGCTGGGATTGCATCAGTGAAAGAATATCAGTTACGTGCTGTGGTAAGGGCTGCCCATGACGAGTCTCATCCAATTCTCCCCATCCTCTGAAACACACCACAGTTTTGCAGCTCACTTCAGGGGCTTGGAAACGCCAGAAACTTGCTCACCATGAGACATGCTATGAAATGCCACTCTTGGTCGGGCGACTTCAAGCCCCTATCAAACCCTTAGCTCCTTTAATGCTCCTAAGGACGGTCAGATCCCCAGAGTGAGTACACAGGGCTCTCGACCACACATCTTGCTGGCCCCGGTGGACAGGGAGACAGGCAGTGTTGCAAGACTGGAAGGACTGAACGCCAGGCTATGCAGTCTTCCACGTAGACGGTGCAGGCAGCCTGGGCTTACGGAGGAGGAGGAGGATGCAGAGGAATAAATGGATTTGGAAAGACCATTGCTAGGATTGGAGGTATGGAGAAAGGATAAGAAAATTAAAAAAAAACATCCAGGGCAGCGCCTGGGGCTCAGTGAATAGGGCACTGGCCCCATATACCGAGGGTGGTGGGTTCAAACTCGCCCGGTGTTGTGGTGGGCGCCTGTAGTCCCAGCTACCTGGGAGGCTGAGGCCTGGAGGTTGCTGTGAGTTGTAACATCACAGCACTCTACTGAAAGCAACAAAATAAGACTGTTTCTAAAAAAAAAAGAAAAAAGAACATTCAGAATACTACTGGCTGGTAAAAGGTGCAAGCATCAGGATCCTGGGCTATCTTTTTTTTTTCTTTTTTCTCATGATAACAACAGCCACAAGATAATGTCATAACTCACACTCACACACTAAGACATGCTCATGTTTGCACAAGGCTCAGCTCTGAGCTGTGCAAATTCTGTTTTTGTCAAGTGCAGCATTTAATAATTTATAACAATTTTACATGTAAGAGATAGAAAAACTGACATAAATAAAGGTGTTCGAAACAGTGCATCGTGGAGTAATAAAAATCATTTAAACAGGGACATAGATTCCATCATTCCAGACAGAAATGCAGTTTTAGAAATTCCACATTTGGTATTTATTTGTTGTAGATGGGGGTGTGTGTGTGTGTATCTAAACTGTTTCGGGTTTACATTTTGAGGCTGTCAATAACAGAAAAAAAATTAAGAAATAAATCATTATATTTGTAGCTACCTCTGAAACTTCCTTGTGTAACCGCAGATGCCAACACCTCATCATCTCAACTTCCTGAACACCAGAAAGGGAAAGTTCAGAAACATCTAGAACAATACGAAATCAGTTGCTTCCCAGAACCCACCAGGGAGTACATCAGACGGAGAGGCTTCTGATCAGGCAGGACTCCTCAAGCACTCATCTAAGCCAGTAAGTGACAGAACAAGGAAAGAAAGAGGTAGAACAGGTGTGGCTCAGCGCCTGTAGGTCAGTAAGTAGGGCGCCAGCCCATACACCAGAGCTGGCAGGTTCGAACCCAGCCCGGGTCTGCTAACCAACAATGACAACTACACCAAAAAATAGCCGGCTCTGTGGCAGGCGCCTCAGCTACTTGAGAGGCTGAGGCAAGAGAATTGCTCCAAGAGTTGGAGGTTGCTATGAGCTGTGACGCCACAGCACTCTACCGAGGGTGACACAGTGACACTCTGGTCTCAAAAAAACATTAAAAATAAAAAAAGTGATAAGTGATAAAATAATGATACTATAATTTGCCAACAATCCTCATGGAACAACAGAGATTATAAATGAGGCACTAATATCTGCTGATGAAAATTCTTAAGCTCCCACAATGAACTGAATTCTATCAACACCAATCTTGTATCTCTCGAAGATGAACGTCCTTCAACAAAT
Organism: Arctocebus calabarensis; assembly: GCA_963573935.1. NCBI lineage: Eukaryota > Metazoa > Chordata > Mammalia > Primates > Lorisidae > Arctocebus > Arctocebus calabarensis. The sequence goes on from CAUYON010050526.1 coordinate 44,859, forward strand.
CCTAGCAATCAAGAACAACACAGCATTTTTAAGCTTGGCAAGAAGACCACATTGATTCCTCAAAGTTGAAACCGTTCAAATAGGTGGTTTTCACACCGTTACATGACATCTAGTCTAAGATATCACAGGAAGAAAAACATTAACTGAGAAATAAATTACTATAGTGCCTAACCTGGGGGCACAGAAAGAGGAGAGAAACTGTTGACTCTGTTCGGAATTTGTGTGTGCAAGTTACGGCTGACAATTGAACATAAAACAGAAAATGCTTCAAAATTTTCCAAAAATCATTTAGTGAGCCACTCTTCTTAAAATAAAACCTATCCTTTTCACTAAATTAATAGTCATCTAGTTTCAAGAAAACCATGCAAAAAAGAATAACTATTGATCAGCTACTCTGGAAGAGTAGCCAGAAATGAACAGAGGTGATGCCACAATTGTAGTTAATAACAGAAAAATGTGTATCAAATACCTGGTATTTAAAATATAAAAAGAAAGCAAAAGCCATGTCAAAGGCAAAAATCTTTCAAAAGGTCTCATTTGTTTTACATCAATTTTACATATTTAACATTTCTAAGAAATGTTATTTATAAGTTTCAGAGTAAGGCAACTGAAGAGAAAAAAAAAAACATTTTTTTTTTTTTTTGAGACAGAGCCTCAAGCTGTCACCCTGGATAGAGTGCTGTGACATCACAGCTCACAGCAACCTCCAATTCCTGAGCTCAAGCGAGTCTCCTGCCTCCGCCACAACGTCAACCATTTTTTTTTTGGTTGCAGCCATCATTGTCGATTGGCAGGCCCGAGCTGGATTCGAACCCGCCAGCTCAGGTGTACGTGGCTGGTGCCTTAGCCCATTGAGCCACAGGCGCCGAACCAAGAAAAACATTTCTTAAAGGTAAATCTATAGTCATCAATTCTTTTCCGTAAGATTATTTGGGCAAATGTACTAAATATATTATACTTGAGGAAAATACTAACAACAATTTTATTAAACATTTACCACTTAAAATGGATTTGTGTGTGTATGTGTGTGTTTGCAGGGTTTGTTTCAACAAAAGTACAGTTTGTTTAGCTGTACTTAAAATATGACAGTGCTGGCTCGGCTCCCATAGCACAGTGGTTACGGAGCCAGTCATATACGCTGAGGGTGATGGGTTCGAACCTGGCCCGGGCCAGCTAAACAACTGCAACAAAAAAATACCCAGGCATTGTGGCAGACACCTGTAGTCCCAGCTACTCAGGAGGCTGAGACAAGAGAATCATTTAAGCCCAAGAGTTCAAGGTTGCTGTAAGCTGTGACGCCACAGCACTCTACCAAGGGCGAAATAGTGAAACTCTGTCTCAAAAATAAAAAAGTAAAATACGACAGTGCTCACACAACATCCAAATATCTTGGAAATTTGGGAGAAAAAAAAATTAGACAAATTAAGGAAGGAAGGCAATAATGAAAAAGAAGAAAGGGCAGTAGAGACATTTCTGAGTGATCACTATCTTAGAAATACCAAAGAAGTGAACTCGACTCTCTAAAGAGGAGCAGAAGTTCAACCCAACGTCCAAGCTCTCCTTTTCCTTAATTGCAGTTTATTTGTTGGGGGGAAAGGAAGGGGAGTGAAAGGGCTGTGTTTCGTAGCAGTAAAGGAAGACTGCTTTCAGCCTGTCAACAGCCTAATGTATTAGAGCAGATATAAGGGGAATATTTTAAAGGCTCACGTGATCAACTCAGTTTAATAGGCTTCATAGAACACCTTGTTGCAACATGATGCAATAGAATGAATGGGGTCTCGGGTGTCGCCAGTGGCGTGTAACTTGGTCCAGTGTCTACTGGGGTCAGTTTAACAACATCCATCACAGTTACAGATGCACATAACACTCTCATAAAATGCGTAAATGTACAATTTCAATGTCAGGCATTTATCTGGGAGATACATAATACAAAATGACATATGTAAAAAGTTATTCACTGCAGTTATTTTTTGGAATAGAAAACACAGTAAACAGTCTAAATGCCCATCAGTAGACAATGACTCATGTATACAATAGATTGCTAAGCTCTAGAAGACAAAATAATAATAATAAAATTAAAAAAATCAAAGCACAGAACATTGTAGATGACATTTATAAAACAATGAAAACCAATATATTTCATATTTTCTCATAAAAGTATGGTACCATTTGAAAGGAGCCAAGAGAAACTAATAACTGTGGTTGCACACTGGGAGGGGAGCCGGGGACAGAGAGATAATGGTAAGAGGTAGACTATTATTTTGCACATCCACGTGTAATGATTAATTTTGGAACTCTGAATGTTACCTCTGCAAAAATCTAATAGCATATTAACAATCTTAAAATAAAATAATGTGATCAAATTAATCACAACATAGTCCAGTGAGTTATACTGCATTTCATGGGGACAGGAAAGATTAGCATCATTTGTCCCCTATGAATGTCAACGACACCGAAGAACAGGAATACCCATTACTATCAACTTACAAAACAAAAAGTTCTCTACAACCTGTGTGGGGTCAAGTTGTATAATTCATACCAGAATCAATCCATCAACTGTGAGTGCAATTGCGTCAAAATCAGATTATTTCCTCTTTTTTAAAAAAAAAATTTCTAAAATCCAAAATAATTTTTGTATCAAGCATCCATTTCCACAAATATCTATGCAAAGCAAAACTTACTCATGGAATTGAATAAAGAAAATAATCCCCAAAAGTTATATACTAGGTATGACATCGTGATGGCAGATCAGAATTTATAATACCTGTATTGATACATATGTATCAACCAAAAATCCATTCTTCCTAGAACAGGAAAAAATTTCATCTATAAGAGAAAAGTTTTCTCAGCTTAGAGGCCCAGAATAATAGTATACTATATTATGGAAAAAGAAGAAAAAAAAACCTCTGAACTCATTGAAAATAAAAAAATTTAGGTAACAGCTAAAACAGGCCTCCTGCCAAATAAAATAAATGATATTTTCAGGAAAGAATATTTAACTATGTTATGCTCAATTCAACTGCTTATAAATTATTCAAAATCAAATAGTTTGTTCAAATATTGTTTTTCCAATTAAACAGAAAATTTATGTCACTTTAGTTAATACAAACAAAGAGTAATTTAGTATTTCCTGATAATTAAACATTTTCAATATTTAAGTAGTTAAATATTTTCAGAGCGTACAGATTGGACAACCATCTTGGGCCTAGAACATTACTCTTCTGGTCTTTTTTCCCCTTCTGTCCCACAGAAGCCCCAATTAAGCTAGGTAGGAACAGCTATTCCTCTGCTCTCTTCACCTTTCCACAACAGACTTCAGACTCAGGTGGCTTTCCCAGGACTGCAGTGGCAGTAATAGGCTGACAGTGCCCATTTTTTAACACTCAGGTCCTTGTTACAAGACATTCTCGAAGTAAGTTCCCAGGTGATTAAGCTTATGATAAGAAAGGCTGTACGCTCCGTTACATCATGAAAGTCTTCAAGCTAGGAGCACTGCTTTACCTTGAAGGAACGAACGGTCCCCCCTCTCCCATGGTTTGATCCTTTAGTTTGCAATCATTTTTCAATCCCTTTGACATACACAGACACTGAGTGACAAGCAATGATGTCATTAAACATCAAGGACACTCAGAAACACTGATGGCCTTATTAATGAGATTTGCAAATGCATGCCTTCACGTTTTCTTGGATTTATCTATAGTCTGCAGTTTTTAGCTCGTGATTAACAAAAATTACAATTTAACATTACATGGCATTATAGAGCAGTCGATTTAATTCCCCTGACAAAGAATCTGATCAGAAAAAAGTGAGGACCTTTCTTAAGTACTTCTCCCTTTCAACTTATTCAAACACTTATTCAGCCAAAAAATACACGAGGGCTTACTGGGAGGTACACACAACGGTCAATAAGATGATGATACCTGGGTCATTTTAGGGCAGCGAAAGACAAACAGAGACCAATTCAGACTCATAAATGCCATAAAGAAAAGGATGGTGAGCAAAGAGTTAGTAATGTAAGATAGGGGTGTCACTGTTCATCAAATGTGGGCAGTGGGGAAGGTCCGCTGTGGGGGGAGCCCCGTGACCCTTCACACAGGAAGGAATGCGTAGCAAAACATCAGGTGGAACCAAAACTGTGAATTGTGAGGAGGCACAGGCCAGGCCAAGGCCCCCCAGAGACCCTGCAGGAGAGGGCGGGATTAGTACAATGTGCGTCTGCTACTTAGAAAGACCTAGCGGAGACAGTGGGACATGGAGGGACGTCCAAGGCGGGATGAATGGAGTTTAATACAAGGGCAGCGTCTTAGGACTGAGAAGGCGTAAGAGACAGCCCAGAAGAGAAAACAGTGGCGTTTGAGAAGCTGCTTCTGTGAGCTAGGAAGGGCAGCGGAGGTCCGACAGGTGGGGCTAGCACAGCACACTCCCACTTCCTCAAAGGAAGGAAAAGCCAAGTCCTCAGAGCCGCTTACTGAGTTACTTCAGAGAATTCCAGGGCTTGCCAAAGGTACACAAGACAGCATGCTTCTCAGAAGCTTTAACATAGGCCGGGCACACTGGCTCATACCTGTATATAATCCTAGCACTCTGGGAGGCTGAGACGGATGGATTGCTAGAGCTCATGAGTTCCAGACTAGCCTGAGCAAGAGCGAAAGCCCATCTCTACTAAAAATAGAAAGACTAGGCCAGGCACGGTGGCTCACACCTGTATGTAATCCTAGCACTCTGGGAGGCTGAGACGGATGGATTGCTAGAGCACGTGAGTTTCAGACTAGCCTGGAACAAAAGAAAACTCATCTCTACTATAAATAGAAAGAGTGAAAACTCATCTCTACTGTAAATAGAAAGATTAGGCGAGGCACAGTGGCTCACACCTGTAATCCTAGCACTCTGGGAGGACAAGGCGGGTAGACTGCTTGAGCTCATGATTTTGAGACCAGCCTGAGCAAAAAGTGAGACCTCCGTCTCTACTAAAAATAGAAAAAACTGAGGCAAGGAGATTACTTGAACCCAAGAGTTGGAGGTTGCTGTGAGCTATGATGATGGCATGGCACTCTACTGAGGGCAACAGCTTGAGACTCTGTCTCAAAAAATAAAAAAAGAAAAAGAGAAAGAGAAAAAAAATTAGCCAGGTGTGGTGGCAGGTGTCTATAGTCCCAGGATGCTGAGGCAAGAGGATTGGCCAAGCCCAAGAGTTTAAGCTTGCTGGGAGCTATGATGCCACAGATGCCACAGCAGCTCCACCCAAAGCAACAGAGGGAGACTGTCTGGAAGGGAGAAAAAAAGGTTTAACTTAATTCCGGCATACATCAAGATCACAATTCCATCTGACAAAATTTGGAGATGACAATACATGCAGAAAAAGAAAAAAAAAAAGTTCCACCCCCCAACTTCGTGAAGTCCCATGTACTAAAAGTAAAAGCATTTCAGAAGGAATCTGTGCTTACTGTAAAGCAGAACAATATTAAAACCTGAAATGAGATGCAAAAGTTCACCAAACCCTATTCCAGCACCATACTTTACTTTCTTTGTAATTTGTGCAGCTAGTTAAAAAGTGAGGAAGGAAAAGGGAAAAAAAAATGACAGAAAAAACTGGTTGACAGAGAGAAAGAGCCCATGAAAATACCTTAGGGCCTTACCGTATGTGCCTCCACAGGGGCGAGGAACATAAAACTACTGAAGAAAATGTTGTGACACTTAAAACAGAAAGCGTTGAGGGCCAGTTCAAGACCATGTTGAAGAAGCCTGTACAGGACTGATAAAAAAAAAAAAAAGTATACATACCTAGATCATCAAATCCCAAAATTAAAAATAGCTTATCAACGATTCAGTTTCTCTAGGCAGGCTGCAGGAAATAGGTAGTGAAAACACAGTGTGGGCTGAAAATGTGAATGCAACCTCATAACCAGTAGTTTTTTGTTTTTTTTTTAAAGAATAGCCATCGTGCCACTCATGGAACACAGAAATAAAGAACAAAATTTCAAAAGCAAAGGATATACAGATGAGTAGGAATAAAGAGAGCCATAGTATAAAGTGTGTGTTCTTTTCATCGTCATATCTAATTGCAGAACTCACAACAAAAATCTTTCAGACTGTCTGCAATGAAAATATGAAAAAGGCACCTGTGGGTCAAAGCTAGAAATGAAAATGTATCTTTATCCGGAGTGCCAGCTCTGAATGTCTAGTTCTAGCAGTAGTATTCACAGGCAACAGAATCAGCAACTAATAACCGATTCCCCGTGAAGGTTAATCCCCATGCCGCCAAAGATTTTTCAGTCAGTAAAATCTCTGACTTGCTTTCCTGCTGCTTGAAGGCTTTTAGCTCCGTAGGCCAAAGCAGCAATAAATATGGCCAGTCCTAAAGAATAAGGAGAAATTGATGAGTGCCCTTCCAACTGCACTACCCGGCTCCAAAAGCAGGTGAGTGAGGCTGTTCCCCCCAACTCCATTCCCATCACAGAGAGTCTGGACGATTAGTGAGTGGCCTCCAACGACACTTAGCATTCTTAAATGGTATCCTTACACGTAATCTTATTAAAAGCACGCAGGCCTGCCAAACACAGAAGGGAATGTAAAAAATGGGATGCAGATGCAGAGATTAACACTAATGTCATTTTTGTGTCAGATTATGTTCTTCGGAAAAGAACCAGAGATGATGTTAAAAAGATTACATTTTACTCTAATTCTGATAAGATGCCACAGAAGCAAGAATCCAATTCGGAAAGGATGACGAGGGCCTAAGAAATACACCAGGGATGAAAACAAACCCTGCACACCAGCACACCAAAGGGTACTTCCAAGATACAAGGAGAAAATTATATTTCAGAAAAGAAAATCAGGCTCAGCGCCTGTGGCTCAACGGGCTAAGGCGTTAGCCATGTACACCTGAGCTGGTGGGTTCGAATCCAGCCCGAGCCTGCCAAACAACAATGACAGCTGCAACCAAAAAATGGCCAGGCGTTGTTGCGGGCGCCTGTAGTTCCAGCTACTTGGGAGGTGGAGACAAGAGACTCGCTTGAGCCCAGGAATTGGAGTGAGCTGTGATGCCACAGCACTCTATCCAGGGTGACAGCTTGAGGCTCTGTCTCAAAAAAAAAAAAAAAGAAAAAGAAAGTAAAATCAGCTGCTTGATTCAAGATGGGGTTGCTGAGGTATAACCACTAAAATGTATTCTTACCTAAAAGGAAAAATGGGAAAGAAATCAGCATCTTAGGAGTATCTACAACACGTAAGAATCTGGGTCTGCATTTAAGTATAAGCTGTATCAATCACTTAATCTTTGCAATAAAGACAGAATCTTCCAAATAGGTATTATTTCCACTATTTCATATACAGTAAAATGCATAGTTTGTTTATATTTGGATTTGGCTGCTGGAGTAGTGAGTTGAGGGTAAGACAACAGGACCAGGGCCAGGCACAGTGGCTCAAGCCTGTAATCCGAGCACTCCGGCAGGCTGGGCAGGTGGACTGCTTGAGCTCAGAAGTTTGAGACCAGCCTGAGCAAGAACAAGACCCCATCTCTCTTAAAAACAGAAAAACACTGCGGTGGGCACCTGTAGTTCCAGCTACTCGGGATGCTGAGGCAAGAGGATTGCTTAAGCCCAAGAATTTGAGAATGCTGTGAACACCAGGGTACTCTACCAAGATGACAGTGAGACAGGAAAGAAAAGAAAAGAGGACCCACTCTATTGAGGGGAAGGTCTGTCATCCTGATACACATCTCCCAGCCTCACCGTGCCTTCTGTTATTAAATACATGCAAGAGTTAAATGCTGCTTGGCACGCTCCAGACCAGAGTGGCTTTGCATGCGCCTGACAGAATCTGCAGAAAATGAGCATGTCCTCCCTAAAGCCCTGGCCCCACGCTCTAGTCCTGCTCTTCCACTCATGTTTCTAGCCCATGATCCTTATATAACAACAGCGGTGTGTAGGGCTCATGGAAAATAATATATGTCACATACATATAGAATGCTTTAGTCATTCTGTTTTGAAACAAATAACCTGAACACATGTATTTAGTAGCAGTCATCCTATTATCAAAAAAACAAGAAAATAATCTGCTGTTGGCACTGATAAATTCAGGTGACAAGATAACGTTCGGAAAGTGGATATCATCGTGAACATGACAGACTCCCGTCAAAAATAAAATCTCTGGCATTTTGTAATGAAAACTAAATTTAATTTCTGAAATAATCATGATGTTTTTAGTTTCCACATTTGGTGTTGTTGGAGATAAACACAACTATGTTTGATTTTGTGTAATTTTTTTTTTTTTTTTTTTTTGAGACAGAGCCTCCAGCTGTCCCCCTGGATAGAGTGCTGTGGCATCACAGCTCATAGCAACCTCCAATTCCTGGGCTCAAGCGAGTCTCTTGTCTCCACTTCCCAAGTAGCTGGGACTACAGGCACCCGCCACAAAGCCTAGCCATTTTTTGGTTGCAGCCGTCATTGTTGTTTGGTGGGCCCGGGCTGGATTTGAACCCACCAGCTTGGGTGCACGTGGCTGGCGCCTTAGCCACTTGAGCCACAGGCGACAAGCCTATTTCTGTGCAAATTTTGTGAAGGTCTGCCAGTTGGGAAGTAACATTAATAAAACCCTTTCCTTTTATTTTTATTTTTTGAGACAAGAGTTTGACTCTGGTAGAGTGCTGTGGCATCATAACTCACAGCAACCTCAAACTCTTGGACCTGAGCAACCCTCTTGCCTCAGCCTCCCGAGTAGCTGGGACTACACAACTAGTCCACCACAACACCCAATTATTTTTAGAGATGGGGGTCTCACTCTAGCTCAGGTTGATTTTGAACTCCTGAGCTCAAGCAATCCACCCATCTGGACCTTCCAGAGTGACACGATTACAGGTGTGAGCCACCAGGCCCAACCAAACCCCTTCCTTCTAATAGAAAACTATATAATTTTACAATTTGAAGAAGGTAGGTATAGATTTTTTTTTTTTTTTTTGGACCAGGGCTGGGCCACCTCCGGTATGTGGGGCTGGCGCCTTACTCCTTTGAGCCACAGGCGCCCACCCTGGTATAGATTATTCTTGACCAGAAAATCTGTACAGTCATTTGGTTCCTCCATGCATATGAATTAAAGCAAAAAGAAAATATAAACCACATTTCAATTACTATCTGGCAGTATGAGAACCTAACCTTGTGTCCTCCTAATGATAGCAAGTACTATGAAGCCTGGTCTGTGGCTAGTTCTATGGTTTAATCAATATTGTGACCACATGGCCACTGCATGGGCCAGTCTGCATAAAGCTGTTGTAATCAGATTTCCAAGCAAGCCGTCTTCTAATTTAGTAATGAAGACGATATGGCCACTTCATACTCAGGGTACCGACTTCTTTTCGTCATGTCAATAGTTTTGAGTAAAATGAGGGGTTTTGGGGGGGTTTTTTTGGAGAGACACAGTCTCACTTTATTGCCCTTGATAGAGTGTGGTGGCATCACAGCTCAGAGCAACCTCCAACTCTTGGGCTCATGCGATTCTTTTGCCTCAGCCTCCCGAGTAGCTGGGACTACAGGCACCCACAGCAACACCCGGCTATTTTTTGGTTGCAGTTCGGCTGAGGATGAGTTTGAACCTGCCACCTTCCGTATATGGGGCCGGCACCCTACTCACTGAGCCACAGGCACCGCCCTGAGTTTTTTTTGTTGTTGTTGTTCTGCTTGTTTTTCATCACGTCCATAGTGTTGAGTAAAATGAGGAGTTTTTTATTTGTTGTTGCTGTTCTAATAACCACTTGAGAAAGAAATGGGATTTTCCTCTACGTGGAGAGATAAGCAAAAAAAAAAAAAAATCCAGTGTGATGAGCCACGGAAATAGGCCGATCACCTGTTCCTCCCAGCTGCCCACTGTTTTGTAACACCAAGTCAAAACGTGGGCAGCACCTAGTAGCACCATCACTTTTTTCTCTGGCCTGGAGAGAGACACTTTTATTTTATTATAGGTTTTATTATTTTTTTATAAGTTTAAAATAGTTCTTCACTAGTTTTAAAAATTTACTTTTGCCCTAGATCTTCAAGAATTTAATCTGACTCAATGAAAAGAAAAAAAATAAACTCACAGAAACTTCCTTTCCAATAATTTATGGATATAATGCTATACATCATGGGAACATTGTGTGTAACAAATAAATATTTCCAAAGGTATAAAGCCAAAGCATCCTGGCTAGAGAAAGTGGCAAAGGTGAAAAAGGAAAAGCAGTTGTCATGGCTCCTAAATGCCTGGCTTTGAGATATTTTTGGATTTGACGCAGGGTGGAGGGGATTCCTTTCTGGCTGGCAAGAGCATTCAGCACATTCTATATCCCATGGGAATTGTGTCAACATCAATAAACATTTAAAATACTTTTCCTCCCAGTTTGTCTCCTTTGCTATGATCTGCCAATTAGATGAAGTTTTTCTTGATGGAAAGGGCCCTGACTCATACATCTCTCCGTAAAGGTCAGGGCAGTCACTCCCTCCCCACAAAGCTTTGCTTCAGTGCCGCTTGGAATGCTCCCCACTCCTCCTCTGCTGTTTCTACTAATTGGGTTCAGGCCTATTCGCCAAGACAAGGTAGTGAAAATGGCAGGCTCCCAATTAGCTTATATTCTCCTTAAAGTCCCTGTACTTTCTGGTCCTAAATTCTCCCAATCTTATAAAGCCCCTGCTGCCTCCTTCGTGGAATTTATTAGTTGCAATAAAATGCGGGGATATAAGAATAGACCCAGCTTATGATCTAGTATCTGCTGATATTCCTGTTAATGGTCTACACAGAGTCAGGGAAATGTGACGGTTATAAAGGAATTCAAATTCCTTAAAACAAAGACAAACATCAAAACTAAAAGTTGTTGCTTTTGTTTCATTTTGTGGGTCTCAGAGTCAAAATCTCAGAAGCATGAAAACTTCCTCAAAGGAACATGACCACAGATCTTCCCGTTTTCAAATCCTCCCACTCTCTCTGCGATCTCTCAGAGAACAAAAAGGAAATGTTTTTAGAAAGGTAACAGCAAGGCTTCTACCTGTGGAGTAAATGCAGAATTCGGTTACAGGCTATTCTGAACAAGGGGAATGAATGACAGAAAAACAAGACTACTCCTTTTAGAAAACATGTTGTGCTTCCTGGCATAGAGTGCTATTAAATAACAAGTTCTATCGATCACCTGCCTTTGGGGACAGAAGTAAAACTGATATTCTAATAGTGAGAGAGAAATGTCACTATTCCCTAAGTAGGAACCGTCTCACCCTCTGCTTCCAGGGATGCCCAGTGGCTCCGGGCTATAAAGGACCCCTGTGTTCTTCCTATTCCTGCTGTTTATTCCCACAGGAAAAGCCCACAGAGTCCTGATTGCCTCAAGAAGCAAAATGAGAGGCCAGCACTCCAGGAGGAAACAGCAAAACCCAAACCACTGCAGGCTCAGAGAATCTAGAACTCTGTTGAGAAACAAAAGGAAGAGAGAGTCAGTTCCTCCGCTGTGTTCCCCAACTGTGGACGCGCAGGGTTGATCTCTCTCTTTTCATTTTTTTTATTTATTTTTTTATTTTTTTGAGACAGAGCCTCAAGCTGTCACCCTGGATACAGTGCTGTGGCATCACAGCTCACAGCAACCTCCAATTCCTGGGCTCAGCGAGTCTCCTGCCTCTGCCTCCCAAATAGCTGGGACTACAGGCGCCCACCACAATGCCCCTCCATTTTTTGGTTGCAGCCGTCATTGTTGTTTGGCGGGCCCAGGCTGGATTCGAACCCGCGAGCTCAGGTGTACGTGGCTGGTGCCTTAGCCCGTTGAGCCACAGGCACCGAACCTCTCTTTTCCTTTTTAAACACACAAAACATTCTTCTATGTATGTGATGCAATCCTCTTTATTGTGTTTTGTAATGGCAAAAACTAAGGAGGAAATAAAAAATCCTTAGAAGAGACGTCCGGCCATTAAAGTCAGACAACTCTGGGGGAAGAGTTAATAGAATAAATTCTCAATGACATGAGTGTAGTGGGAAAGGATTTCTAGGGTACAAAGCATAACCCAAGACTGGTCTTCTGCCCAAACAATCGTGCTGCTTCCTTGTAGCACAAATTGCCAAGTGGGTTTCGTTTACTTTTGCTGTTGTTGCTCTTGTCCTGTGAAGTGGGTGTCAGCCTAATTATTTATCCCTGCTTCTGTTTGTCCAGCTATACTGTCTCATTCAGACCAAATGGAGCGAATGGATTTTTTGTTTTATTTTATTTTTAACTTAGCAGCAAGGAAGGTGTAGTCTCAGGAATCAACTAGCTAAGGTTATCTACACAGACTGAGGTAACACCTGTTTTATAAAAACCTGCGTGTTGGCTCACATCTGAAATCCTAGCATCCTGGGAAGCCGAGGTGCATCCCCTGATGTCAGGGGTCCTAGACCAGCCTGAGCAAGAGCAAGACCCGGCCTCTACTAAAAATATAAAAACTAGCCAGGGCTCGGCGCCTGTGGCTCAACAGGCTAAGGAGCCAGCCACGTACACCTGACCTGGCAGGTTCGAATCCTGCCCAGGCCTGCCAAACAACAGTGTCGGCTGCAACCAAAACAAAAAAAATGGCCGGGCATTGTGGCAGGTGCCTGTAGTAGCGGAGGCAGGAGACTCGCTTGAGCCCAGGAATTGGAGGTTGCTGTGAGCTGTGATGCCACAGCACTCTATCCAGGGTGACAGCTTGAGGCTCTGTCTCAAAAAAAAAAACAAAAAACCTGCATATCATAAAACAAATACTTCAAATACTACAGTCAAATCAAAGTTCATTTTGGGGGGAAGTATGAGCCTTCTCCAATATAATGCCTTTTGCTGAAAAAGAAACTTTTCTACCAAAATTACAGAAACAAACTATACCACTTCAAAATAGCATCTACAACTATAATAGTAAGACAAAAGTTCTATCTTTATAATACAAATTAAGTGTGCAAATATCATATTTTAGAAACTCCAGGCTGCAAATCTTCTTCCCCTAATTTTCTAATTTTGTGGTAAAAAAAATTTCCTATTTCTTCTACTCAGGGGAAGGGAAAAAAAAAATCAAAAGGGAAAAAAATGTTCTATGTAGCATATTCAGCTACTTATTGGTTGTCACTCCCAGCCCTGCCCACCAATCACTCCCTTCCTGCCCAGACAGGGAGAGGCCGCTGTGTCTCGGGTCGATGACCCTGGCACCCACCTCACCACGCCCCACCAGACCCAAGGACACCAGCTTAACTCCTCAGAACCAACACTGATCCAGCACTTACGCTCCTGTAGGTCCACAAATGGGCAGAGCAGCAACGCAACTCCAGCCACAAAAGATACAGCAAGAGGGGCATCTGCTGGGAGGCTTGAGGAAAGGCTTACTCGCTTCAAAAATGAGCCCTGGGGAAGGAAAAGGCCCTAACTGCTGCCAGTCCTCTGTGCAAGGATGTGATGGCTGGAGCTCTGGTAGGAAAGAACCAGGCACACAGCAGAGCCAAGGTGGGCCTGGACAGGTGGAAAGGCCGGACCCTCAGGAAAGAGCCAGGCACACAGCAGAGCCAAGGTGGGCCTGGACAGGTGGAAAGGCTGGACCCTCAGGAAAGAACCAGGCACACAGCAGAGCCAAGGTGGGCCTGGACAGGTGGAAAGACCGGACCCTCAGGAAAGAACCAGCCAGAGAGCAGAGCCAAGGTGGGCCTGGACAGGTGGAAAGTCCGGACCCTCAGGAAAGAACCAGGCACACAGCAGAGCCAAGGTGGGCCTGGACAGGTGGAAAGTCCGGACCCTCAGGAAAGAACCAGCCAGAGAGCAGAGCCAAGGTGGGCCTGGACAGGTGGAAAGGCCGGACCCTCAGGAAAGAACCAGGCACACAACAGAGCCAAGGTGGGCCTGGACAGGTGGAAAGTCCAGACCCTCAGGAAAGAACCGCCACAGAGCAGAGCCAAGGTGGGCCTGGACAGGTGGAAAGTCCGGACCCTCAGGAAAGAACCAGACAGAGAGCAGAGCCAAGGTGGGCCTGGACAGGTGGAAAGTCCGGACCCTCAGGAAAGAACCAGGCACACAGAAGAGCCACGGTGGGCCTGGACAGGTGGAAAGTCCGGACCCTCAGGAAAGAACCAGGCACACAGAAGAGCCACGGTGGGCCTGGACAGGTGGAAAGTCCGGACCCTCAGGAAAGAACCGCCACAGAGCAGAGCCAAGGTGGGCCTGGACAGGTGGAAAGTCCGGACCCTCAGGAAAGAACCAGCCAGAGAGCAGAGCCAAGGTGGGCCTGGACAGGTGGAAAGTCCGGACCCTCAGGAAAGAACCAGGCACACAGAAGAGCCACAGTGGGCCTGGACAGGTGGAAAGTCCGGACCCTTAGGAAAGAACCAGACAGAGAGCAGAGCCAAGGTGGGCCTAGGCAGGGCTTTCTGGACACGTGGAAAGTTCGGACCCTCAGGAAAGAACCAGCTGACACAACAGAGCAAGGTGGGTGTGGGTCGGGCATCCTGGACAGGTGCAAAGCCCAGACCCTCAGTGGGGCTGCAGGGCTACAACATAACTGCCCACCTTTCCTGCCTCCAGTCCTCCTGCTTCATGAACAATCAGTATCCTTTCATTGTGGAATCTAGTTTGTCTGTTATGAGCAGCCAAATGCGTCTGGCTAATATACCGTTGCACTGAGTGTTTCCAGGTACCAGGCCTGACTGAGTCCTTGGCAGGTATTAGGTGCGTATCAGGTGATGCAGCAACCCCATGAGGCTGATTCTCTGCTTTCCCCCACTTATTGGACGAGTGAACTGATGTACAGACACATAGAACAATGTGTCCAAGTCTTACTCGAGGTGAACACCTGCTAACCAGCGGTCTGACCATTGGCGCACACTACACTATCTAAACCTTAAGACTGTTTATTTCAAAGTGGTAATAAAATAATAATATCAGTTTGAAAATATATATTATGAAAATACTGCTTTCCTTACAGAACTTCCATTTTTTATATTTAAAATTATTTCCATCACTCTATGTCCATATGCTTTCATTTACAACACAAAATCGAGACATCTGCCAAAACGTCAGCTTATCTAAGATAAACTGTCTTTTTCTACTGTTTCATACTTATATGCCCTTGTTCACAAACTTATTCTAGGCATTTTATACCATAAAACACAAACTAAAAAGAAATATATAAAACAATTATGTTTTCTTTCCACTAATACTGTGTACTTTTTTTTTTTTTTTTTGGAGACAGAGCCTCAAGCTGTCACCCTGGATAGAGTGCTGTGACATCACAGCTCACAGCAACCTCCAATTCCTGGGCTCAAGCGAGTCTCCTGCCTCCACCTCCCAAGTAGCTGGGACTATAGGCGCCCGCCACAATGCCCA
>CAUYON010050528.1:0-20405 GCA_963573935.1 Arctocebus calabarensis
TTGCAATCCCACCAGCGGTGTAAAAGTGTACCCTTCTCTCCACATCCACACCAACATCTGCAGTTTTGAGATTTTGTGATGTGGGCCATTCTCGCTGGGGTTAGATGATATCTCAGGGTGGTTTTGATTTGCATTTCTCTAATAATTAGGGATGATGAGCATTTTTTCATAGATTTGTTAGCCATTTGTTTATTTATTTATTTTTATTTTTTTACCCCTCCACCAGACTCCTATTCCGAGGCCCAGGTACCACCTTCAGCCAAATTGTCGGGCTCCCCCACCTATCACTGTCCCCCATTTGCCCGGCTTCCCATCTGAGGGCCAAGGTTGTTCTCAAGCCAGACCTGCCTCCCAGACTCCCCATTTGTCGTCGTCTTCTTCTTTTTTTTTTTTTTTGCAGTTTTTGGCCGGGGCTGGGTTTAAACCCACCACCTCCAGTATATGGGGCCGGTGCCCTATTCCTTGAACCACAGGTGCCACCCCCATTTGTCTTCTTTAGAGAAGGTTCTATTCATGTCTCTTGCCCACTGATACATGGGATTATTGGCTTTTTTTCATGTGGATTAATTTGAGTTCTCTATAGATCCTAGTTATCAAGCTTTTGTCTGATTCAAAATATGCAAATATCCTTTCCCATTGTATAGGTTGTCTGTTTGCTTGGGTGGTTGTATGAGACTTAGCTGTACACAAGCTTTTGAGTTTAATTAAGTCCCATTTGTTTATTTTTTGTTGTTGTTGCAATTGCCACGGCAGTCCTCTTCATGAAGTATTTCCCCAGGCCAATATCTTCCAGTGTTTTTCCTATTCTTTCTTTGGGGATTTTCATTGTTTCATGCCTTAAATTTAATTCCTTTATCCATTTTGAATCAATTTTTGTGAGTGGAAAAAGGTGTGGGTCCAGTTTCAGTCTTCTTACACGTGGATATCCAGTTCTCCCAGCACCAGGTTTTGAATAGGGATTTATTCCCCCAGTGTGTGTTCTTGTTTGGTTTATTGAAGATTAGGTGGTTGTAAGATGTTAGTTTCATTTCCTGGTTTTCTATTCGATTCCAAATGTCTATGTCTCTATTTTGTGGTAGTACCATGCTGTTTTGACCACTATGGCTTAGTAGTACAGCCTAAAATCTGGTATGCTGATGCCCCTGGCTTTGTTTTTATTACTAAGAACTGCCTTAGCTATGTGGGGTTTTTTCTGGTTCCATACAAAATGCAGAATCATTTTTTCCAAGTCTTGAAACTATGATGTTGGTATTTTGATAAGGATGGCATTAAATCGGTAGATTGCATTGGGAAGTATATACATTTTAATAATGTTGAGCCTTTCCCCACCATGAGCATGGTGCGTTCTTCCATTTGTTAATATCCTCTGCTATTTCTAAGGGTTTCATAATTTTCTTCATAGAGGTCTTTCACCACATTGGTTAGGTATATTCCTAGGTATTACATTTTCTTTGAAGCTATGGTGAAGGGAATTGTGTCCTTAATTAGCCTCTCATCTTGGCTATTATTGGCCTATACAAAGGCTACTGACTTGTGGATATTGATTTTATATCCTGAGATATTACTGTATTTTTGATCACTTCCAGGAGTCTTGTGGTTGAGTCTTTGGGGTTCTCTTAAGTATAAGATCATACCGTCAGCAAAGAGGGAGAGTTTGACCTCTTCTGCTCCCATTTGGATGCCCTTTATTTCCTTGTCTTGCCTAATTGTATTGGCTAGAACTTCCATCACTATGTTGAATAGTAATGGTGACAGAGGACAACCTTGTCTGGTTCTAGTTCTAAGAGGAAAAGCTTTCAGTTTTACTCCATTCAATAAAATATTAGCTGTGGATTTGTCATAGATAACTTTAATCAGTTTAAGAAATGTGCCACGTATGCCTATACTCTTCAGTGTGCTAATCAGAAAAGGATGCTGGATTTTATCAAATGCTTTTTCTGCATCTATTGAGAGGATCATACGGGCTTTGTTTTTGCTTCTTTTAATACAGTGAATAATGTTTATGGACTTGTGTATGTTAAACCAGCCTTGCAACTCTGGAATGAAACCTACTTGGTCATGATGTATGACTTTTTTAATAATAAACTGTAATCGACTGGCTAGGATTTTTTTTTTTTTTTTTTTGTGCAGTTTTTGGCCAGGGCTGGGTTCGAAACCACTACCACAGGTATATGGGAATGGTGCCCAAGTTTTTTAGCCACAGGCACCACCCAAATGGCTAGGATTTTGTAGAGGATTTTTTCATCTATATTCATTATAGAAATTGGTCTGAAATTCTCCTTTTTAGTTGAGTCTTTTCCTGATTTTGATATCAGGATGATGTTTGCTTCATAGAACATGTTGGGGAGGACTCCTTCTTCTTCAATTTTTTGGAATAATTTCTGTAACATGGGAATAAGCTTTTCTTTGAAGGTTAGATAGAATTCTAGTGTGAAGCCATCTGGACCAGGACTTTTTTTGTTGGGAGATTTTTTTTTATTATTTCTTTGATCTCGGTGCTTGAAATTGGTCTGTTCAGGAGCTTTATTTCTTCTTGGCTAAGTCTAGGGAGAGGGTGTGATTCCAAATATTGATCCATTTTCATCACATTGTCAAATTTCTGGGCATTAAGTTTCTAGTATTCAGAGATGATCTCTTGTATCTCTGTGGCATCAGTTGTTATTTCCCCTTTATCATTTCTGATTGAGATTACTAGAGATTTTACTTTTCTATTTCTAGTTAGTTTGGCCAAAACTTTATCTATTTTATTCATTTTTTTCAAAAAACCAACCCCTTGTTTCATTAATTTTCTGAATGATTCTTTTGTTTTCAATTTCATTGATCTCTGATTTAATTTTGGATATTTCTTTTCTTCTGCTGGGTTTAGGCTTAGCTTGTTCTTCTTTTTCCAGTTCCATAAGATGGCTTGTGAGTTTATTGATGTGCTTTCTTTCTGTTTTTCAAATGGAGGCATCCGAAGTGATAAATTTTCCTCTCAGAACTGCTTTTGGAGTATCCCACAGGTTTTGGTAGCTTGTGTCTTCGTTGTTATTATGCTCAAGGAAGTTACTGATTTCCTCTTTTATTTCTTCCTGCACCCAACTGTCATTCAACAGAAGGTTGTTTAATTTCCATGCCTTTGTGTGGGGTTGAACGTTTTTGTTGGAGTTGAGTTCCACCTTTACTGCCTTGTGGTCTGAGAAGATATAAGGTAAAATTTCAATTCTTTTGATTCTGTAGAGGTTTGTTTTGTATCCTAGGATATGATCAATTTTGGAAAATGTTCCATGGGCCGATGAAAAGAATGTATATTCTGTATCTTTGGGATGGAGTGTTCTATATGTGTCTATCAAGCACAGTTGTTCTAGGGTCTCATTTAAGTTCCTTATATCTTTGTTTAATTTCTGTTTAGAGGATCTGTCTAGCTCTGTAAGAGGAGTGTTAAAGTCCCCTGTTATTATGGTGTTATAGGATATCATATTGTTCAGACTGAGTAAGGTCTGTTTCAAGAATCTGGGAGTATTTAAGTTGAGTACATAAATATTTAGAATTGAAACATATTCTCATTGTATTTTTCCCTTGACCAATATAAAGTGACCATCTTTGTCTTTTTTGACTTTAGTTGCTTTAAATCCACATGCATCTAAAAACAAGATTGCAACCATTCTTTTCTTCTGAATTCTGTTTCCCTAAAAAATTGTCTTCCAACATTTAACTTGGAGTTTCAATTTGTCTTTTGAAGCTAGATGTGTTTCCTGCAGATGACAAATGGATGGCTTGTGTTTTTTAATCCAGTTAGCCAATCTATGCCTCTTCAGTGGGAATTCAAGCCAGTAACATTTATTGAGATAATTGATAAGTGTGGCAGTGTTCTATTCATCTTATTTTGTGAAAGTCCATTGCTTAGTTTTATCTTTTGCATCAATGTGGAAGTTAGGTTCTGTCCTTTAATTTCTGAGTTCTTACTTTGCTGTTGCTCCATGGTGATGGTCAGTGTGTAGAACAGGTTGAAGTATTTCCTGTAGAGTTGGTCTTGTTGTGGTGAATTTCCTCAATGTTTGTATATCAGTAAATTATTTGATTTCTCTGTCAATTTTAAAGCTTAGCTGAGCAAGATATAGAATTCTGGGCTGGAACTTGTTCTGTTTAAGTACATTAAAGGTAGATGACCATTGTCTTCTTGCTTGAAAAGTTTCATTAGAGAAGTCTGCAGTCAGCCTGATGGGTTTGCCCCTGTAGGTCTCTTGGTGCTTACTCCTGGCAGCTTGAAGAACCTTTTCTTTTGTTTTGACTTTGGACAGGTTCATCACGATATGTCTTAGAGAAGCCCGGTTAGAGTTGAGGTGACCTGGGGTCCAATATCCCTCTAAAAGGAGGGTGTCAGAATCTTTGGTGATATTTTGGAAATTTTCATTTATAATATTTTCTAGTATGACTTCCATTCCCCTAGGGCATTCTTCTTCCCCTTCTGGGATACCTATAACTCATATGTTTGAACGCTTCATAAAGTCCCATAATTCTGTCAGTGAATGTTCTGTTTTCTTGCTCTTCTTTTCTGCCTCTTTAACTGAGTTATCTCAAGAGTTTTGTCCTCTACCTCTGAGATTCTTTCTTCTGCCTGATCTAATCTGTTGTTGATACTTTCTATTGCATCTTTAAGTTTCCTAATTGACAGCTTCAGTTCCTTCAGCTCTGCTATATCCTTTTTATATTCTTCATATTGTTCACCTCTTATTTGATTCTGTTTTTGGATTTCCTTTTGGTTATTTTCCACTTTATCAGCAGTTTCCTTCATTGTTTCCAGCATTACATTCATTGTTTTCATCATCTGTATTCTAAATTCCCTTTAGAATTCCATTTCTAACATTTTTTATAGGTGGACTCCTCTGCAGTAGCTACCTCATGGTCCCTTGTGGGGGTTACTCTGGACTGGTTTTTCATGTTGCCAAGATTTTTCTGCTGATTCTTCCTCATGAGTGTTTTCTTTTATCTATTTCCTTGCCCTGATTTTTCTTTCACTTCCTCTTGCTCTTTAAGTTACTGTTGCTCTGGACTAAGGTTTTGATGAGTCCCAGTGTGCCAAAACTGGTCTCACTCTATGCCCCTGAGGGCCAAGGCTGTATAGCGTCTCAATCCCCACCTTTAGGCTGCTCAGTCACTAGATTACTCGCCCAAGGTCTCCCACCTGATCCTTGCTCTGAGACCCTGAGGGCAGAGCTTGTCGGGGCAGTTCTTCCACAATGGCTCTGCGTAGCTCACAGACAAATACTATTAGCTCTGTCCAGTTCAGTGGCTCAGTCTGGGGTCCTAGACAATGCTTAAAGTCCTCCACACTCTTGCTCAGGTTTTCCCAAGGTAGTTCAACTGAGTGCCAAGCCCAAAAAAAACAAAACAGCTCACAGGGAAGGCCTTTCCAGTTTGCAATCTCACTGCTGCTATACTTACAGCTGCTGGTGGGATTAGTCCAAATGAACACATGCAATCACTTACCACTTCTCCACTGCTTTTGTCCCCTCATAGGGTCCAGAAGTCTCTCGCTGACTCCCTGTGTCAAGGGGATGTTTCTGTCCCCAAAGAAGTCGCTGAAGGTGGCAGGACAGTGGCTGGAGATTGCCAGACACCAGCCAGAGATGCCTGGAGTCTTCTCTCCCCAGTCTCACTGTGCCCAGTTGCAAGGAAGCTGTTACTTGGCTGCCATCTTGCTCCTCCCCTGATTGTGAGCATTTCTACAACATCCAAGAAACTTGAGCTTCCTCTTGTGCGCAGAGTGGCAAGTGCCCATGGTGTGTGGTCACACAGCAGAGCTTGTGGGTGCACATATGTGCCACATGCATGCTCACTCACACCTGTGCATGTATGCACATGAGTGCAACACATGCCCACATGCATTCTCACAATACACGCCTGTGCACACATACTCTGCATGATTGCAGGAGCCACTGTGGCTACCCCCTGCCCTCACCTGCTTCTGAGGGACCGGGTCCTGGCAGAGTCTTGGGCAGCTGTCCTTGGAGGCAAGGCCTTCCAATCAGGTCCCCTACATGCTCCTCTCCATCTGGGCAAGGGGACAGTCCAGATCCTTCTCCAACTCTGGATGACAGAGGCTTCAGGGCCTCCGGGAGCCATGGTCTGTCTGGCTGTGCTGCTGAATGGCACAGGCCTAGGGTAGAGGCCCAACATGGGGAGGGGTTCCAAGTGCTGGGCACTGAGGGGCACCCTCCCCCAGCCCTCTGGGGTCTCACAGAAACACAGGTAGATGTTTGCACTGCCCACCTGTCCCAGGGCTCTTGGCTTGTGCCTGGCTGGCTCAGGGCCCCTTGGCTCAGAGGATGGTCTCCCTTCTTGGAGAGGCTGAGCTCCTTTGCCTGGAAGCTGAGTCTCAGGGAAGGTGCCCAGAGGCAGAAAACCCAGACCTAGGTCAGTGGCTAGGCAATGGCGTCCACAGTGTGTGCCAGGATTCCTGAGCCCACTCCAGTCCTGCCCAGACGCCAAAGGGCACCCACCCCACCTGACATGGGTCCCACCTCAGCAGGTGCTGACAGCCTGTGCCCAGGAAGAGCCTGGTCCCAGGGGCTGAACATTTCCTGCCAACCCTACAGGACCCGAGGGTCTTAGTCTGAGACCTTGCCCACTGAGAGCTTATCAGGGGGCACTGGCTGAGCTGTTTGCTTTTCTTATCTTACCTGTCCTCTCTGCCCCAGTCTGTGGGTAGAAAACAAGCTCAGGGGGCTGAATCACCCGTCCAAATCCCCTGGAAGGAATCACTCCAAGAGCTGACCCTGCAGCACTGGCCTAGAGCAGCTCCAGTGTGTTCTTAGGAGCCCTGAGGCCAGGACTCGGGTACCCTGAGACCAGCCGCACTTTCCAACCGGACTCTCTGTGAGTCACAGGGCCTGGCAGGGGTGGGGTGGGACCCGCAGGCCTCTTTGCATGGCTGTGGCCAGAGGTGGGGACGAGTGTAGGGGTTCCATGCCTGGGTCTTCACTCAACCCCTGGGCATGTGGGCAGACCACAGTGACCCACCTAGTGCTGGGCTCAGGACACAAGTGGGGAGGTTCCCGGCCTGCCTGGTGGCTGCAGGGTTGGACAGGGGGGCTGGTGAGGGGCGTTTGCAATGAGCCTCAGCTGGCTGTACCCAGTGTGTGCCCTGGGGTATGTCTGCACCATGCTGGTACCCTCACCACATCCCAGGCAGGGGCTGCCTTGGTGAGAGGTGGGCAGGGATGGGAGGGTAGTTATGGCATTACTGGCAGTGGCAGCTGGTGGGCAGACGGATGGTTACAGAGGGCCTATGCTCTCTGAAGGTGTCTGTTCTGGCCACAGGCCTCATTTCAGACTCCCAAGACAGATTCTAAATGCGGTTAAGCTGCCTTGACAGCCAGGCCACTCCCCAGCCCAAACAACATGTTTACATCAGACGAGGTGGTGGCAGGGAGGTGGTGTCATTCCAGGCGGAGGCTGGAAGGACAGTAGAGTTGGCCCAGGCAGCCACTCAGTGCTGCTGGGGGCCAAGCAGAGACCGGGAGCTGGCTAGGGGTATTGTCCCCTGAGCCATGGCCCTGGACAGAGGACCACTCTTGCTGCTGGTCCTTGGCCTCAGCCTGGCTGGTGCCCAGAAGATGCTAGAAGAAGTGCCAGTGCAGCCAGGCTTTGAGGCACAGAAGGTGAGCTCCTGGGTCAGGTTCCCAGAGTCTACCTGGGGAAAAACTTGGGCGGGATTGGGGGACTCAGGCCCAGCATGGCACTGGGGAGTCTAGGGGTGGGAGGGGTGCCCCTGGGCCTCGGCCATTACAGTCCACCAAGAAGTCCCTGAAAGTAGCAGGACAGTGCCTGGAAAAGCAAAGCCCTTAGGCCCTGGTGGGGAGGGTGTCCACTCCAGGAGGTTCAGGGCCAGCCCTGGAGGCAGAGATGGTGCGGGGCCAGCTGGCTCAGCCCAGGACTGGGCAGGGAAGGAGGAGGAGCTCAGGGACAGGGGATCCTGTGGGCAGGTAGAGTGGAGGCAAATGCCCCAACGAAGGAAGGAAGGGAGGAAGCAAGCAAGCAAGCAAAGAAGGAAGGAAGGAAGGAAGGAAGGAAGGAAGGGAGGGAGGGAGGGAGGGAGGGAGGGAGGGAAGCTCACCCTACACCTGGCCTCTCAGGTGGACACTGGGCAGTATAGAGGGAAGGGGAAAATTGCTCACATAGCCCCAGGGAGCGGCAGAGAGTGGACAGCAGACAGAGCTTTGGGTGCCACACGGTGGGGACTAGCTGGCCTCACGCACCTGCAGGTGGAGGGACGCTGGTTCACCCTCCGGCTGGCGGCCAGCCACGCAGACTTGGTGTCTCCAACTGACCCGCTGAGGCTCGCTCTCCACTCCATCCATGCCAGGGATGGTGGGGACGTGGAGTTCCTACTGTTCTGGAAGTAAGTGTGGGTCTGGCCACTGCCCCCAGCCTGTGGGCACTGGTTCTCAGACCTGGGGGAGAGTGACAGGTGAAAGCCATGGAGACACAGCACCAAGCTGGGGCCTGACCCCACCCTGAGAGCTGGAGGCTGCAAGGCTTCCAGGGGTGGGGCTGGTAAGAAAGACACACACAGCCTGGCCGCGGGGGCTGTGGCCAGTCCCAGCAGAGTTGCACACTAGGGACGGGGACCTCTGTGGCCACAGCTTCCAGTGCCAAAGTGAGCCTGGCGTTTTAATGTGTGACCTCTGGTGTTGAAGAGTTGCCCACTTGTTCCACAATGATGCTGGGCCTACTGGCTGCTCAGCACAGCACCCCTCTCTGCCTGTGACACTGCTGACCCACATCCTGGCAGAGGGTCAGTCACAGACACCTCGGTGCCCTGTGGAATCCCAGATGTCTGTTGGCACAGAGCTCCTCACCCCAGATGACAGACTGAGACCCAGGACAGGGGGAGGCTAGGGGGAACACCCAGCATGCCGCCACCGCCCCCCCCCCGACTGACACTCAGAGCCAAGGACAGACGGGGTCCTGCTCCTTTCAGATTTGGCTTCATCCTATAGATGGGGAAGACCTTGCTTCCCCATTGCTGCCAAGGGGCCCTCCAGCCCCGCCCCACACCCCGCGGACACTCTTTCTCCTGATGTATGGCCATGGTGTGTGTGCCAGTCTGAGGCCGTCCTGAGCCTGGGGAGCCGAGAGCCTCAGGGGACCCTGTACAGAGGCGATTGCCTGGTGGAGAGCCCTGAGCTGGCCACAGTGACCTGGATGGGGCGATGGAGACAGTAAGAGGGGCAGGCCTGAGTCCCCTTCCTTTGTCTCAGGGGAAAGGGGATGTGTGGACGTGAAAACATCACTGTGCACCCCACTGAGCTGCAAGGCCAGTACCGCGGCTCCTGTGAGTAACTCCTGGGGCCTGGGCACCCCCATTGGGAGGCAGGGGCGCAGTCCTGGTCACGATGGGGGCTGAAGGGAACCCGCAGTCCTCTTGGTGGCATCATACTGTCCACCGGGGGTCTGGGGCCCCAGAATAGAGAAGGGAGATGTCACTTGTCACCGGCCGGGGTCTCCCACAGCTGAGGTGGGCAGCATGGACACCCGCTTTGTCAGCACCGACTACAGCAACCTCATTCTCTACGTGCGCTTTGAGGATGGGCAGGTCACCAGCCTGTGGGCGCTGCTGGGTAGGTGGCTGGCGTCCCTCAGCACTGACCACAGTGGCATCTGGTCCCCAGATGGGAGGGAGGGACCACTGAGCTTGCTTTCAGGGAAGGGGGTGCAGGGCAGGGAGTGGGGGTACCGAGGGGCTGCCACAGCCTACGTGCCAGGCAGGGGAGCACTGGGTGACAGGGGCAGCCCAAGCAGGGACCCCGCACAGCTGAGAAGGTTGGGGCGGGGGCTGGTGCTAGGTGTGGGGCCCCCAAAGGGGGCCACTGCTTCAAGGGGCACCTCTCCTGCTGTGCTCAGCCTCCTGGGGCTCACCTCGGGGAAGGGGCAGAAGAGTCCAAGGCTCCCTGGGCCTCAGCCCCTCACCACCACCTCTCTGATCTCAGCGCGAAGAGTGATCGAGGACCCCCAGTGGCTAGGGAAATACCTTGGCTATGTGGAGAGATTCCACCTGCAGGAGGCACCTGTCTTCAACACCAACAGTAAGTGCCACCAGGGGCTGCGGGGAGAGCCCTGGGTCTGGTCTCACTAGTGCCCAGCCCCAGAGTGATGACGGTCACAGACCAGCACCTCAAGGACTCTGCCTATGCTGGGAAGTCTTCCTGCCTGGCCTCGAGTAGTCCAAGTGACCCAGTGATGTGGGCCCAGTGCTGTCTCCCTGCACAGATGTAACTCAGTGACATGCAGTAATGAGGCCAAAGTGACATAGCCAGGAGGAGGAGGAGGAGGAGCCAGAAGTGGCTCAGATCTCCTGTCTCCTGAGCCACGTGCCTCACAAGCCTCTCCCCTGTGCCATCTCTCTGTGCATCATTCAGTCGATCAACAAACACACTGGCCAGGCCTGTTCAGGGAGTTTGCAATGTGCTTAGACTTAGACATTTTCCATCCCCGTGCAGGTTACATTGCAGCAAGCATTATAAGAATGTGATTTGTCAGAAACAAGGGCTCAGGAGTAGTGGGGGCCCAGAGCAGGGTTTGGGGAGCATGGCCAGACTGTGAGTGTGGGGGCAGCCAGGGTGGACAGGCTGAGGGAAGATGGGGAGGGACCACAGGCTGCCTGGGTCTCGTGGCTGGAGCAGAGGGGGACAGGGGAAAGGTCCAAGGGTGGGTGGGGCTGCTTGGGGCCTGGGACCCCTCAAGGATTGGCAGGACATACCTCCCATGAGGGGCTGGACCGCAGGGGTGAGGTGGTCCCAGTGAGAGACTCTTCCTTCCTGTGTGACTGATGACTGTTTGATTTTAAAATGAATGAAGACTCACCACGATTTCCTCTTCCCTCCACAAGCCAATGCCCCCCACCCCAAGCCTAGGTCCAACCCCTTCCTACACCTTCCTGCCTGGCCTCGGCCCTCATCTTGCCTTTGGCATCTCCCCCCTTCACTTTGGCCTGTGGCCGGGACTCCTCCTGGGGGCGAGAGGAAGCCCCAACCTACATTCCCTGCCTCTGTCCTTTTCTCTCTCCCCTGCTGGGGAGGGCTCCTCTCTCTCCCTGGCTCACCAAGTCCTGCCACCAGCAGCCAAGGGCCTGGCAGCATCTCCCAGCCTGGGCCCTGGGCTTGAAGACGACGGGGAGGTGGTGGTGAGGAGAGGTCACACGGCTCCCAAGCTCCCAGCCCACACATCCAGGCTACCCCCAGATGGAGCAGAGTGCTGCAGTGAGAGCTGACTGAGACCTGTGTCCTTCTGGACACCGCTGCCAGGTGAACAGGGGCTGTTGCACCTGTACACAGGTGAGCCACGCAGGTCAACGCCCACTCCTCAGAGCCAAGGACCCTTCAGGCGGTCCCCACTTCTGCTCCTGACGGGGCAGGGGCCACCCACTGGCATGGCAGGCTCTGAGGAATCTGGGCTGCAGACCTCAATACCTCCATCTGGAAATGCATGAGACAGGCATGACTGGTGCCAGCCCCGGAAACCCCTGGCAAAGCTACACTTCAGCACGGCCTTCTCCTCCACCCCAATCAGCCACGTGAAATAAACAGTCAGAATTAAACTCAAAGGCTGCAGTTAACACGACACTCAGCTGACGCCAGCAGCACCTACCTCCTGCCCATGACCTGACCAGGGAAACATGGGAAAAAACCATAATTGCAAAGTGCGTGTCATACACTGAATAAGACACCCTGTGGGTGAAGACAGTGAAAAATATCCTTGTCCCAGGGCACTAAAAAAAGGACTTGAATCAAGCAGGACATGGTATTTCTGCATATTTCTCAACAGCCTAAAGATTTAGTAACCCTCAAATTAATCTACATAGCTGCAGACCTTCAATCAATATTTCAAGGGATTTCCCCCCAAACTGAATCTAAAATTTACATGAAAGCATGAAATTTTGAAATGTTTAAAAAGAAGACTAATTCCAATGGTCCTACTCTTTTGTCCTAATATAGAGCGGCAGTGATGAGACCCATGCGGCTTTAGCTCAGGGGCAGAAGGCTCAGTGAACCTGGAAACGAAGCCAGGGCATGAAAGTGTCTAACACTCAACATGCAGCACAGTGGCTGTTGTAAGAAGTGTTATTTATTCGATAAAAATAGTGTTGAAGGAAATGAATGACAAATGGGGGAACTATCTCACCCCACGTTATTTTAACACTAATTCCTGGCTCTGAATAGAGTAAGGTTGAAAGTTCTGTGATTTCCATAACTGGGGGGTGGGGCAATAAAAGTAGAAGAGTCTTTAGTTGAACTCTCTGGTTCAACTACGCCGAGTCATTTACTGAATAGGCTCCATCACGAGCCTCGTCAACCCCAGCACTGAAAAACAGGCTACATATTTGAGGAGGGAGCTAATGTTTATTTTTTTCCTTTACATATAATACATTTCCATTTTGTGAATATACTTTTTTCCTGGAATAGAGTCCGTCTCCATTGAAAAAAATTCATTCTATGCCCAGAAGATTTTCAAGCTGCCTAGACTACATAATGACATTGCTCTTGTGAACATTGGATGTGCCTTCTCATCCTTTATCCTGTCTTAGCTGATTGGATCGTTCGCAATGGCAAAAGGAAAACTTTCTTCTGGAAGGGTGTGAATTTTTATGTCTCTAAAAAGTGGAAAGTTACAAGTCATCCTATATTTATAAAGAACTGCTATGATTCACTGATAGTTCATAAACTTAAGGAAATAATCAGATATCCTCTCAGGATGATGTACCACCCTAATGTACCGAATCTCGGCAGGGGGGTAAAAGGTGGTGTCCCAGTTGTATTCTGGTGATAACACCTTGGCGGGTTTGTTGATGAAAAAGTATTTGTTCAGGTACCTTTCATAGGTGCTGTTAAGCCCCTTCTCGATGTCGAGAATGACTCTGTTGAGATAGTCCTCGATGAGGCTCAGGATCATGTCGGGGGTGCCGCCAATCACGGACCCATCATAGTAGAAGTCCCCCTGCCCAAACGGTATGTAAGCAGCTGAGTTCGGCTTCCTCTCGTAAGGTAAATTGTTGGTGTTTCTAAAATACCACCAGGTGTGGAGCTGAGCCACAGACGTGCTCAGGGTCTCTACCCCAAACTCGCTCTGGAAGACCTGGGTGACCGTCATGATGAAGAGAAAGTCCACCTCAGCCTGGATGTGGCTCACGAGGTACTCCCCCAGCCCCTTCATCTGCACCAGGCGCGGGTTGTGCCACCAGCCCTCCTTGCTTATCGGGAGCACTCTGAGCGTTCGCAGAGGGCCCAGCTGTATTTCCGGCACCCTGAAGAAGAGGTCTGCTATGATATAGAAGATGACTCTGTAGCCGGACATGAAGTACAGGTTCGCTGACTTCAAGAATGTCTTCAGGTACTGGTGTGCCACCCTGAGACGCACATGGAAGCAGAGACTTAATCTCCCGCACTTCCTCAGGAGAAGGGACACCATCAGACACGCTGCCCAACACAGGCATTGCTGGTGCTGAAGGGTCCCCACAGCGAGGGCAGAGAAGTCGTGTCTGTGGTGACATCAGCTAAATTGGTGGGTGTGAGAAAAGGGAATGAGAGCCAAAGGGACATTAGCCAGGACATTCCCAAGTGGCTTGGGAAAACAACCACTACAAACATTTTGTACAAGACAGCCAAAAAAAAAATAGTTACCATCAATAATGGCAAGTTCTTTGGAGGCCCATGGGCCATGGATGTTTTTCCTAAGTAAAACAGGGCAAGGGTTAGTGGCACCTACCTGCTATTAGCAAAGACAGCAAGGCCCACCGTGATGTTCTGTCTGCTGTAGTAGTTCTCCAGGGCCTGCTTGTCAAAAGTCCCATCCCATATGACCGGAGCAAGCCAGTCCGTCATCGTCACGACATCAAGGCGGTTTCTGCAGAACAAACAAGAAAAGGGTCACTAAGGTGGTGGCAGGCACACCAGTGGGTCACTGCTGCTTAGTAGCACCCACACGCGCCAGGCTCCATGTTGTGTGCGCAGGTCTCTCATTCTGTCCCCTCGACGCCCATGTGAGCCCACCTTTCCTGAGCTTTAATGCAGCTCAAAACTAGGCCTCACAGAGTCAGAAGTTCCCCAGGAGCCCAAAAGGCAGCAGGGACAAGGGACAGGGATTCCTTCCTCCCTTTGCACCCTTTCCTCTCCTTCCTCTCCCTCCCCTTTTCTTAGACTCTTCTTGGGGTGCCATTTCACTCCTCTTCACACTTTAAGCACATTGGTGCAATACAGCAGAAATGGGAAGATGAAACCAGAAAGGGAGAGAGACATTTGCTTTCAGTAGTAATGAAACTGCCATGGATTCACCTTATGTAAGACCAGTTCAATATTTGAAACCAACAAATATCAAAAGCTAAAAACAGTCACACATCCCTATCTATGGACACAGAAAACTATATACAAAGTCCAATGCACAGTTCATGATAAAATCTCTCAGGAAAAACTAGAAGTAGAATTACTTCAACTTGGTTAAGAGTGTGTGCACAATTCCCACAGCCAACACCCTGGATGGAGCAAGATGGATGTGTTCACCTGTGATCAGGAGCATGGAAAGTTCTAACACTGTGACAGAGGCCTGGCCACTACAACAAGGCCAGAAAATGGAATAAAAAGCCTCAGGTGGAAAGGAAATAATCACACTGTCTCTGTTTGTGGATTACTTGATTGTCTACACAGAAAATCCTAAGGAAGCTAAAAAAAAGAAAAATCTGGAACTAATAAGTGAATTCAGCAAGGTGGCAGGGTACACAATGAGCAGATGAAAAACTAGTCTCCTGGCAGCACCTGTAGCTCAGTGGGTAGGGTGCCGGCCACAAACACTGAGGTTGAAGCGTTTGAATCTGGCTTGGGCAAGCTGAAACAACAATGACAACTGCAACAACAACAACAACAACAACAACATAGCCGGGCTCTATGGAAGGTGCCTGTAGTCCAAGCTACTTAGGAAGCTTAAGCCCAAGAGTTTGAGGTTGCTGTGAGCTGTGACACCAGGCCACTCTACCCAGGGAGATATAGTGAGACTCTGTCTCAAAAAAAAAGTAGGGAGGAGGGAGTAGCAAGATGGCGGCCGAGTAACAGCTTCCTTACAACTGGGTACGGTGAGTTTGGGGAGAGAAGACTCTAGGCATCTCTGGCTGGTGGGATCTGCCCAGAAACATCTCTTTGGGGACACAGGGAGCCAGCGTGAGACTTCTAGACCCCATGAGGAGGACAAAAGCAGTGGAGAACTGGCAAGTGGTTGCATATGTTCCTTTGGTCTAATCCTGCCGGCAGCGGTAAGTACAGCAGCAGTGAGATTGCAAACTGGAAAGGCCTTACCTGTGAGCTGTTTGGGTTTTTTGGATTTGGCACTCAGTTGAACTACCTTGGGAGAACATGGGCAAGAGTGCAGAGGACTTTAAGTGTTGTCTAGGGCCCCAGACTGAGCCGCTGAGCCAGATAGAGCTAATAGTGTTTGGCTGTGGGCCGTGGGGAGCCATTGTGGGAGAATTGCCCTGGCAAGCTCCATCCTGAGGGTTGCAGAGCAAGGATCGGGTGGGAGCGAGTAATCTAGTGACTAAGCAGCCTAAAGACGGGGCCTGAGATGCCTTACAGCCTTGGCCTTCAAGGGCATACATAGAGTGAGACCGGTTTTGGCACACTGGGTAAGTGGACAGCCACTTCAGGAGTGATCCAAGCGACAAGTACTTTCTTGGGAAAGCTTCTGCTTAGCCAAAGTTAGCAGTTTAAAGTGCCTTTTAAGTGGCCTGAGGAGAGATTTAGGCTCTCCACCCTGCGGAGTTTGAAAAATCAGCAGAGGCCTCCAGTCTCCATCTTGTATAGCTGCATCAGCATTGTGATTAACATCTCATACCCTAGAAGATCACCTGTTGCCCAGACGACATTCAGCAAGATATATATACTGCTTTATTTTTTTTTAAACTTGAACATTTTCCCTATAGATTTTTCTTTTCTTTCTTCATTTTTCTAGTTATTTTTATAATTAGTTATATTATATTTATAATTTTCCATAGTTGCCTTTTCCAACAATTAGAACTTCATTTTTGCTAGTGTTTCTACCCCTATTATTTTGTCTTTCCCCCAATTTTATCCCATAAAGTTTTCTGTTTGCTTGTTTTCGTTTGATTTATAGCAGTTTTGTGTTTTGTCTCTACTTGGTGGAGGTGGGATACTGTGTCTGAACAGGCTAGCAAACAGCTACTGACCTCAAGGGACCCACCCACCAGGCACCCCCAGAGGTTGGGTCAGAGTACCCTATTATACACCTATTTTGCTCCTGTGTTCCTCTTCCTGTGCATGTCTTCTTTTTGTCAATATTCCCTTTTACCCCTCCCCTCTCCTTTCTCTTTTCTCTTTCTTTTTTCCCTTCTTGCTCTTCAATCTTCTCATCCTGCTGATCCTGTACCAAAAGGACTGATTAAAACCCTAGTCCAGAGGCATGGCAACTTAAAGAGCAAGAGGAAGTGAAAGGAAAATCAGGGCAAGGAAAGAGACAAAAGAAATCAGTCATGAGGAAGAATCAGCAGAAAACTCCTGGCAACGTGAAAAACCAGTCCAGAGCAACCCCCTCAAGGGGCTGTGAGGTAGATACTGCAGAGGATTCCACCTATAAAGAAATGTTAGAAATGAGCAGGAGGAATCACTCTACCAGACCTGAGACTCTACTATAAATCGATAGTGATCAAAACAGCATGGTACCGGCACAAAAACAGAGAGGTAGATGTTTGGAACAGAATAGAGAAAAAAGAGATGAATCCAGCTACTTACCATTACTTGATCTTTGACAAGCCAATTAAAAACATTCAGTGGGCAAATGACTCCTTATTTAACAAATGGTGCTGGGTGAAATGGCTGGCGACCTATAGAAGACTAAAACTGGACCTCTCACCATTAACTAAGGTAGACTCTCACTGGATTAAAGATTTAAACTTAAGATATGAAACTATCAAAATATTAGAAGAAAGTGCAGGGGAAACTCTTGAAGGAACTGGCTTGGGTGAATATATTATGAGGAGGATTCCCCAGGCAATTGAAGCAGTATCAAAAATACACTACTGGGACCTGATCAAACTAAAAAGCTTCTGTACATCCAAGAACATAGTAAGTATAGCAAGCAGACAGCCCTCAGAATGGGAGAAAATATTTGTAAGTTACGCCTCCGACAAAGGTTTAATAACCAGAATGCACAGAGTGCTCCAACGTGTTAGCAAGAAAAGAACAAGTGATCCCATCTCAGGGTGGGCAAAGGACTTGAAGAGAAAGTTCTCTAAGGAAGACAGGCACACGGCCTACAGACACATGAAAAAATGCTCACCATCCTTAATCATCAGAGAAATGCAATCAAAACTACTCTGAGATATCACTTAACTCCACTAAGATTAGCCCACATGACAAAATCCCAAAACCAGAGATGTTGGCGTGGATGTGGAGAAAAGGGAACACTTCTACATTGCTGGTGGGAATGCACACTAATATCTTCCTTTTGGAAGGCTATTTGGAGAGTACTCAGATCTAAAAATAGACCTTCCATTTGACCCTATAATTTCTTTACTAGATATATATCCAGAAGATCAAAAATCACATTATAACAAAGACATCTGTACCAGAATGTTTATTGTAGCCCAATTCATAATTGCTAAGTCATGGAAGAAGCCCAAGTGTCCATCAACCCACGAATGGATTAATAAATTGTGGTACATGCATACCATGGAATACTATGCAGCCTTAAAGAAAGATGGAGACTTTACCTCTTTCATATTTACATGGACAGAGCTAGAACATATTCTTCTTAGCAAAGTATTTCAAGAATGGAAGAAAAAGTATCCAATGTACTCAGCCCTACTATGAAGCTAATTTAAAGGTTTCATATGAAGGCTATAACCCAACTATAGCACAAGAATATGGTAAGGGAGGGGAGGGAGGAGGTTGGGGTGGAGGGAGGGTAATTGGTGGGGCCACACCTATAGTGCATCTTAGAAGGGTACAGGCGAAACTTACTAAATGCAGAATATAAATGTCTTCATACAATAACTAAGAAAATGCCATGAAGAGTATGTTAAACAGTTTGATGAAAACATTTCAGATTGTATATGAAACTAGCACATTATACCCCTTGATTACACTAATGTACACAGCTATGATTTAAAAAAAAAAAAAAAGAAAGAAATGTTAGAAATGACCTAAAGGGAATTTAAAATACAGATGATAAAAACAATGAAGGTAATGCTGGAAACAATGAAGGAAACTGCTGATAAAGTGGAAAATAAGCAAAAGAAAATCCGAAAACAGAATCAAATAAGAGATGAATGATATGAAGAATACGAAAAGGATATAACAGAGCTGAAGGAACTGAAGCTGTCAATTAGGGAACTTAAAGATGCAATAGAAAGTATCAATAACAGATTAGATCAGGCAGAAGAAAGAATCTCGGCAATAGAGGACAAAAGTCTTAAGATAACTCAGATAGTTAAAGAGGCAGAAAAGAAGAGAGAGAAAGCAGAATGTTCACTGACGAATTATGGGACTTTATGAAGCATTCAAACATACAAGTTATAGGTATCCGAGAAGGGGAAAAAGAATGCCCCAGGGGAATGGAAGCCATACTAGAGAATATTATAAATGAAAATTTCCCAAATATCACCAAAGATTCTGACACACTCCTTTCAGAGGGACATTGGATCCCAGGTCCTTTCAACTCTAACCAAGCTTCTCCAAGACACATTGTGATGAACCTATCCAAAGTCAAGGCAAAAGAAAATGTTCTTCAAGCTGCCAGGAGTAAGTGCCAGTTTATCTACAGGGGCAAATCCAGCAGGGTTAATGGCTTGAATTCCCCCACTGAAGAGGCATAGATTGGCTGACTGGATCAAAAAACACAAGCCATCCATTTGCTGTCTGCAGGAAACACACCTAGCTTCAAAAGACAAATTAAAACTCTGAGTTAAGGGTTGGGAGACAATTTTTCAAGCAAACAGAATTCAGAAGAAAAGAAGAGTTGCAATCTTATTTTCAGATACATGTGGATTTAAAGCAACTAAAGTAAAAAAAGACAAAGATAGTCACTTTATATTGGTCAAGGGAAAAGTACAAGAAGAAGAAGTTTCAATTCTAAATATTTACGCACCCAATTTAAATGCTCCCAGATTCTTGAAACAGACCTTAGTCTGAGCAATATGATATCCTATAACACCATAATAATAGGGGACTTTAACACTCCTCTTACAGAGCTGGACTGATCCTCTAAACAGAAGTTAAACAAAGATATAAGGGACTTAAATGAGACCCTGAAACAACTGTGCTTGATAGACACATATAGAACTCTCCATCCCACAGATAAAGAATATACATTCTTCTCATCAGCCCATGGAACATTTTCCAAAATTGATCATATGCTAGGACACAGAACAAACCTCAACAGAATCAAAAGAATTGAAATTTTACCTTGTATTTTCTCAGACCATAAGGCAGTAAAGGTGGAACTCAACTCCAACAAAAACGATCAACCCCACATAAAGGCATGGGAATTAAACAACCTTCTGTTGAATGACAGCCGGGTGCAGGAAGAAATAAAACAGGAAATCATTACCTTCATTAAGCATAACAACAATGAAGACACAAGCTACCAAAACCTGTGGGATACTGCAAAAGCAGTTTTGGGAGGAAAATTTACTGCTTTAGATGCCTACATCAGAAAAACAGAAAGAGAGCTTATCAATGAACTCACAAGCCATCTTATGGAATTGAAAAAAGAAGAACAATCTAAGCCTAAACCCAGCAGAAGAAAAGAAATATCCAAAATTAAATCAGAGATCAATGGAATTGAAAACAACAACAAAAAAAATCATTCAGAAATGATTCAACTTTAGAAGGAGTTGGTTTTTTAAAAAAATAAATAAAATAGATAAAACTTTGGCAACACTAACTAGAAATAGAAAAGTAAAATCTCTAGTAACCTCAATCAGAAATGATAAAGGGGAAATAACAACTGATGCTACAGAGATACAAGAGATCATCCCTGAATACTACCAGAAACTCTATGCCCAGAAATTTGACATTGTGAAGGAAATGGATCAATATTTGGAATCACACCCTCTCCCTAGACTTAGCCAGGAAGAAATAGAGCTCCTGAACAGACCAATTGCAAGTACTGAGATTAAAGAAACAATAAAAAATCTTCCAACAAAAAAATTCCCCTGGACTGGATAGCTTCACACCAGAATTCTATCAAATCTTCAAGAAAGAGCTATTCCTGTACTGCAGAAATTATTCCAAAAAATTGAGGAGGAAGGAAACTTCCCCAACACATTCTTCACTTTTGGAAGGACAGTTTTGCTGGATATACAATTGTTGGTAACAGGTTTTTGTTTTTCGGCATTTCTAATATTTCATTCTCATGTCTAG
>CAUYON010050529.1:0-14756 GCA_963573935.1 Arctocebus calabarensis
ATGGCCTGTTATGAATTTTAGGTGGCCTTGGCAGAGTATCATAAATATTTTTTTTTTTTTGAGACAGAGCCTCAAGCTATCAACCTGGGTAGAGTGCCATGGCATCACAGCTCACAGCAACCTCCAATTCCTGGGCTCAAGCAAGTCTCCTGCCTCCGCCTCCCAAGTAGCTGGGACTACAGGTGCCCGCCACAATGCCCGGCCATTTTTTTTTTTTTTTTTTTTTTGGTTGCAGCCATCATTGTTGTTTGGTGGGCCCAGGCTGGATTCGAACCCGCCAGCTCAGGTGTACGTGGCTGGCGCCTTAGCCCGTTGAGCCACAGGCGCCAAGCCCAGAGTATCATAAATATTAAACACTTTCTTTTCTTTTACTTGTGAACCTTCCAAGCAATACATTAAACACTTGTAAGAAGTTTATTAGCTAGACTTTTTTCCAAACTGTCTGAATTTCTTAAATTCCTTTTTTGTGTCAAGTCATGTAATCCTTTATTTTAATTCCCTGGTATAGGGTATTCATTTTTACTCCCCCTCCTCTCAAATTAAGAGTAGAAGATAATATCATTAAATTTATTTTTCTTTTAGCTGTGGAAAGCAAGGTTAAGTGGGTATGAAGAGGCCCTGAAGATCTTCC
This sequence comes from Arctocebus calabarensis, assembly GCA_963573935.1. Lineage (NCBI taxonomy): Eukaryota > Metazoa > Chordata > Mammalia > Primates > Lorisidae > Arctocebus > Arctocebus calabarensis. The sequence goes on from CAUYON010050529.1 coordinate 632, forward strand.
AGAAAATAAAGGATGAAAAGAGCCCAGAATGGTCCAAATTTTTAGGATTGATCAAAAAATTTGTCACTGATTCCAATGCAGTGGTTCAGTTGAAAGGATTAGAAGCTGCACTTGTTTATGTTGAGAATGCCCATGTAGCAGGAAAGTAAGTAGTTTCTTTCCAACTATTCTGGCAAAAACCCCTATCTGGTACTACCTAGATTAGTTTATATATTCTTATAAATAACTGTCTTTATTTATTAGCAGATTTAGGATATATTTTCTTTTATAATTCCTTGATACTTATTTGTTTTATATTCGTGTAAATCACTGTCCTTAGTTATTAGCAGTTTTAGAATATATTTTCTTTTATAATTCCTTGATACTTATTTTTTATTCAGTCTTCATTTATTTTTAGAAGTCTAAATGCTACATGAGCTCTCTCTAAAGAGAATTACATTAGAAATCAAATCTCAAGTTTTTTACCATGAAGTTTGATGTGCAAGTGGTTTTCCTTTTGAGCTTTATGTACAGGAATTATTCTAAGATAGAGTCTTTAGCAACTTTTAAAAGAAACTGAAAGGTTGTCAGTAAAGGAATTACCAGAATTTCACCGAAGATATTTAGGCATTACAAAAAGATCAATTTTTTACAAGGGTTCTTAGCTCAGTGATCTTTGAATCACATCTTTCTCTTCATGTTCATTAGACATTTTTATCTCTTGGGGAAGGTAACGTTAACTAGACAACCTCTGTGACTAAAATTATTGTTTGACTTGATTTATAAATGACAGAGGTCATTCATCTCACTTTCCCATATCTCAAAGACCTGATTTTTCTAACTCTAGCTTTTATGTCAATCAAAAGAACTCTATATACCAAAAAGAAAAAAGGTCGAGACCCTTGCTTAATTGTACCAAAAATATACTTTGGTGATTGTACCAATAAAGGTCATCTTTGATGTGATAGTTTGGTTAACCACCATCACTGGATTTCCTTTGCCCTTAGTGAAACCATTGCTGTATTTTCATGTAGTTTTTCTTCTGAAACTCCTTTTTGACAAATTCTGCATATAACCCCAATGCAGTCAATTCCTCTTATTCTTGGTATTATAGGTTTTATTTAATCTAAAAGAGATTTAAAGCAATAAAGTTAATGTAATACATTGCCAAGGAGTCAAGATCAATCATTTGTTTTTAAAGGTACATATCCATCCCCTCTGTGAAGGAATTCTCTTGTTCTAAGAAGTATTTAAAATGACTTAAAAAAAATTTTTAAAGCAAGCTAGCTCTCTGTAATCCTACTTTTATAAAACACATTTCTATATTCATATATGTGCTTATGTGTGTATGTGTACATGTATACACACATGCTTAGAGAAAGATCTGGAAGGATGGATATCAAAAAGGTAAAAGTAGTTTTTTCTGAGTAGTGGGATTTTTAGGGATTTTCACTTATTTCAATTTTCCACATTACAAGCATTTATTAAGTGACAGTATGTCTGATGCAACATGTCTTAAACTTTTATTTTTGAATGGTGTTTTTAATGTTCTTGATATAAAAAGTTAAACACTCATTTATTATATCTCTAAAAGTACTTCTACATGACTTTTTCCTAATTCTTTCTACTAAAGTGTGTTTTTTTCCTTTATAATATGCATTACAGAACCACAGGTGAAGTTGTGTCGGGTGTTGTAAGTAAAGTGTTCAACCAACCTAAAGCCAAAGCCAAGGAGCTAGGCATAGAGATTTGTCTCATGTATATAGAGATTGAGAAAGGAGAGGCTGTGCAAGAAGAGCTCTTGAAAGGCCTGGACAATAAGAACCCCAAAATTGTAGTAGCCTGTATAGAGACACTGAGGAAAGCCTTAAGGTAAGCCTTATTATTTTTGCTTTAGTTCTGTTAACTAGAGTATCTCAATTCAGTTTGGATTCCTGATTTAAACAGAAATAGAAACTACTGAAATTTGACTTGGCATGCCACAACAACAAAAAAGTGACCCAAAAAAGGAAAGTCATTCCTCAACAGTGGCACTTCTTACTGAGTAATTTTAGCCTTTAAGTGTGTTGCTTAGTTATTTTGTCTAAATCTTTTCCTAAAGAAATGTTCTCGGGTAGTACCTCAAGGAGTAGGACGCCGGCCCCATATACTGCAGGTGGCAGGTTCAAACCTGGCCCCAGCCAAAAACTGCAAAAAAGAAAGAAATATTTTCTGCTTATCTTCATATCTGTTCTCAAATTAAGAATTGGCCTTTTGGCTAGGCGCCTGTGGCTCAGCGGGCTAAGGCGCCAGCCATGTACACGTGAGCTGGTGGGTTCGAATCCAGCCCAGGCCCGCCAAACAACAATGACGGCTGCAACCAAAAAATGGCCGGGCGTTGTGGCAGGTGCCTGTGGTCCCAGCTACTTGGGAGGTGGAGGCAGAAGACTCACTTGAGCCCAGGAATTGGAAGTTGCTGTGAGCTGTGATGCCACGGCACTCTATCCAGGGTGACAGCTTGAGGCTCTATCTCAAAAAAAAAAAGAATTGGCCTTTTGATGGAATAGAAATCCTCAGAATACAGAAGCGGCTTTCTTTCTCTTTCTATTCTTAATTATGGACTTACATACTTTAAAATATTGGCTAAAGACAGTTCCTTGACCGAAGCAAACCTCTATTTAGGTGCCTTTTTAGTAAAGTGGAAACAAATCCTGTATGCCTTTAAACAGAAATACAGCAAGAGCAGGTAGAAAATAACTTTTATATAGGCTTGGCGCCTATGGCTCAAGCGGCAAGGCGCCACCCACATGCACCTGAGCTAGCAGGTTCGAATCCAGCCTGGCCCCGCCAAACAACAATACCGGCTGCAACCAAAAAATAGCTGGGGCTTGTAGCAGGCACCTGTAGTCCCAGCTACTTGGGAGGCGGAGGCAGGAGAATCTCTTGGGCCCAGGAGTTGGAGGTTGCTGTGATGCTGCAGCACTCTACCCAGGGTGACAGCTTGAGGCTCTGTCTCAATAAATAAATAAATAAATAAATAAATTTTATGTAATAACTTATTTTCAACCCTAAAATTTCTTGTTGTTTGGCAATGGAATTTTTATGAATGGAATCTCTTTCAGGAACAAGTGGCTATAATTTACTGTGAAAATCTAAATTAGACAGATCACTGGTTGGTTCAGAATTGGCAATCCTTCTAATCTGATGTCCTGTTTCCAATACTGTCCACATGAGATACTTTAGAAAGCTGTTATAGAGGGTAGCGCCTGTGGCTCAAAGGAGTAGGGCACCTGCCCCATATGCTGGAAGTGGCAGGTTCAAACCCAGCCCCGGCCAAAAACTGCAAAAAAAAAAAAAAAGAAAGAAAGAAAGCTGTTACAGTGAAATCCTAATAGAGTGAAGATGATCCCTAGTAAACTCCCTTACGATTTTTTATTTGATCGGTGTCTTGAAGAAAATGTTTCATTCGGTGTTTATCTTATGTGAAAGTAGAAAAGTTTTTTTTTTTTTTTTTTTGCAGTTTCTGGCCAGGGCTGGGTTTAAACCCGCAACCTCCCATATATTGGGCTGGCGCCCTCCTCCTTTGAGCCATAGGCACTGCTCTAGTTTTTTTTTTTTTTTTAGAGACAGATTCTCACTTTGTCGCCCTCAGTAGACTGCAGTGGTGTCACAGCTCACAGCAACATCCAGCTCTTGGGTTTAGGTGATTCTCTTGCCTCAGCCTCCTGAGTAGCTGGGACTACAGGAGTCTGCCACAATACCCGGCTATTTTGTTGTTGTTGTTGCAGTTTGTCCAGGGCTGGATTTGAACCTGCCACCCTTGGTATATGGGGCTGGCACCCTACTCACCAAGCCACAGGCATCACCCAGTATAAAAGATTTTTAATTTTGTTTTATTTTTATTTATTTATTTTTTTGAGACAGAGCCTCAAGCTGTCAACCTGGAAGAGTGCTGTGACATCACAACTCACAGCAACCTCCAATTCCTGGGCTCAAGAGAGTCTCCTGCCTCCGCCTCCCAAGTAGCTGGGACTACAGGCCCCCTCCACTGTGCCTGGCCATTTCTTGGTTGCAGCCGTCATTGTTGTTTGGAGGGTCCGGGCTGGGTTCGAACCCGCCAGTTCAGATGTACGTGGCTGGCACCTTAGCTGCTTGAGCCACAGGCATCTAGCCGATTTTTAATTTTTATTAAACCATCTTTGATTTATAAGTTTTTTATATTATCTTTTTCTCTAATAATGTTCTTTTGTAAAATTTGACTTGGACTTTTTTTTTTTTTTTTTGAGACAGAGCCTCAAGCAGTCACCCTGGATACGGTGCTGTGGCATCACAGCTCACAGCAACCTCCAATTCCTGGGCTCAAGCGAGTCTCCTGCCTCCGCCTCCCAAGTAGCTGGAACTACAGGCGCCCGCCACAACGCCTGGCCATTTTTTGGTTCCAGCCGTCATTGTTGTTTGGTGGGCCCGGGCTGGATTCGAACCCGCCAGCTCAGGTGTACATGGCTGGCGCCTTAGCCCACTGAGCCACAGGCACCGAGCCAGTAATAGAAATTATTAATAACTCGTTCACCCCGGTTAACCTTGTCCTGGAATATATATTAGAATATTTGTAGCTGCTGCTGCTATAATATTTTCTGAAGGATGCCAAACTGTAACCAAGATCTTTTTGCTAAAGTTTAAACTGTCAACACTGATCTCATCTTTTCTCCACTTGCTGCACATGTACACTTTCTGGGGGTTGAGTATGGCCCAAAGTTTGCTGTTTCCTCAAGGCCTCAATGGTCAAATCATACTCAGTATATCAGTCAAACATCCTAAAGAAGTTGTAGGAAGTTATCCTGATGACACTGTCTGACCTGTTCCACATGCAGTCATATCTGTAAAAAATCAGTCATGCTGTAGAGGGAGTACCGGAGGTAGTTATGAACCTGGAAAGTCTCTGTGGGGCGACTGAGGACCTACACTTTAATGGTCAGATATACCTAGTCTTGATAATACTCCTCACTGTGGTGGAACTTCACATCTATAATAAAAGAGAAAATTTCAGAGGAAAATGATTTGTTGCTTAGATCTTCCAGCTCTTCAAAACACTTGATATGCCAATCACAGAGGGCTGCTGGCTGCCTGTCATACAGCTAGACTGTGCCTTTGTTGCTGCTATATACGATGGTGTTGCAGTAATTGGGGTGGAACTTGGCTATGGCAATCACCTCTGTGAGCTACTCCATGTTGATGTGCTTAATGTCCGCGATATTAAAACTCTGGTTATTCTGAAGTGCCACAGGTTAATCCTCAGACATCAGCAGACATGTAGGTTTCATAGTCATGACTGACAGGGAAATGATGTGATATGTGTGCGCATTGGTAAATATTCTTCATGGGGTGGCTTCCACCATCAAGTCAATGGGTCTCTGAGACAGGCACCTGCAGAGTTGTGATGGTGGCAGGATCTCAGAGTCCACAGCGCTCCTCATCTTTCAGATTGCAGTCTTCTGGCCTCTTATCACGCTCACTGGCTTTTCATAGCTTCAAAGTTTTTTCATTAGTAGACAGAAAAAAGTAAGCTGCATTCTTCTGGGTGAGCCATCTTATGTATTTTTTTCCTCTTATTTCTAAACTCTTCAGGAAATCAAATTCGGGTTCATGGTTCGGGAAGGTGTTGTAAACACTGAATTCATACCTACAATGAACTTGATTTTTACACTGTTGCTGAAATATTACAACCCAACCCCCTTGTCCTCTGTCACTAGTAATTCTCCCCTGTGTTTCAATTCTACCACAGAGGTAAGGTCAGCTTTTGGTCTGGTAACTATAGTTGCACAGAAAACTGTTGTTGATTCTGTAAGTTATCAATGCTATCCTCTGTTCACAAGTATCTACGATCCTTGCCCTCAGACAGTCTCACAGGATAGGCGGGTAAGGGGGAGCCATTGGGACTGCACCACAGCGTGAGCCCTTCACACCCACAAGTGCACGCTCAAAGCTGCAGAAGACTGGAGGCTAAGAATGTTCTTAATGGAATTTAGAATGGCAAATCCTTTATAAAAAGTTTTCAATTTACACTGTCCAGATCCATAGGAGGAATCACCATCTATGGCAGCTACAGCCTTATAAAATGTATATCTTAAATTATTCAGTGACTTTTTTTTCGAGACAGAATCTCACTCTGTTGCCCAGGATAGATTTCCATGGCATCAGCCTAGCTCAAAAAAACCTCAACCTCCTGGGCTCAAACAATCCTCCTGCCTCAGGATCCTGAGTAGCTGAGACTACAAGTGTCAGCTACAAGGTCCAAGCAGTTGTTCAATTTGTAAAGATGAGGTCTCGCTTTGCTCAGGCTGTCTCAAACACCTGAGTTTAAGAATCCACCTTCATTGGCCTCCCAGAGTGCTAGGATTACAGGTGTGAGCCACTGCGCCTGGCTGTGTATCTTAAATTGTAAGACTTAAGACTCATAATTATTCCTTGATCCATATGGCGTGCACAAGAAATGATGTGTTAGTAGACATTAAAACAACATTAATCTCTTTGTGTATCTCCAGCAAAGCCAGAGGGTCTCACTCTGTTGCTGTGCTGGAGTATAGTAACACCATCATAGCTCACTGCCACCTCATACTCCTGGGCTCAAACAACCTTCCTGCTTCAGCCTTTTGAGTAGCTGGGACTACAGACATGCAGCACTGTGCCAGGCTAATTTCGGTACCTTTTGAAGAGATGAGGTCTTGCTATGTTTCTCAGGCTTATCTTGAACTTATGGACTCAAGCTATCCTCCCTCCTCAGCCTCCCAAAGAGCTAGCTAGGATTACAGGCATTGTGTTACTATGCCCAGGATCACTGTAGGGTCATTAATTGGTCTAATTTCAGTATTACTATGTCTCAGGGATGAGGAAAGCCCTGAAAGAGGGAGAAAGAAGAGAGAATGGGGCTCGGCGTCTGTAGCTCAATGGGCTAAGGTGCCAGCCATGTACACCTGAGCTGGCAGGTTCGAATCCAGACCGGGGCCTGCCAAACAACAATGATGGCTGCAACCAAAAAAAGGCCGGGTGTTGTGGTGGGCACCTGTAGTCCCAGCTACTTGGGAGGCAGAGGCAAAAGATTCGCTTGAACCCAGGAATTGGAGGTTGCTGTGAGCTGTGGATGCCAGGGCACTCTATCCAGGGTGACAGTTTGAGGCTCTGTCTCAAAAAAAAAAAAAAAAAAAAAGAGGAGTGAATGGCTGGTTGGTGAAGCAGTCAGAAGTCTCACAACATTTCTCAAGTAAGTTTACCTTAGTTAGTGGCACCCTCAAAATATGTATAATAACAACATCAAAGATCACTAATCACAAAGTCACTAGACAGATATAATAATGAAAAAGTCGGTTTGGCGCCTATGGCTCAATGGGCTAAGGCACCAGCCACGTACACCTGAGCTGGCAGGTTCGAATCCAGCCTGGGCCCACCAACCAACAATGATGGCTGCAACCAAAAAATGGCCAGGCAATGTGGTGGGCGCTGTAGTCCCAGCTACTTGGGAGGTGGAGGCAGGAGACTCGCTTGACCCAGGAATTGGAGGTTGCTGTGAGCTGTGATGTCACAGCACTCTATCCAGGGTGATAGCTTGAGGTTCTGTCTCAAAAAAAAAAAAAAGAAAGAAAAAAGAAAAAGTCTGCATTGTTAGACTGGGCGTGGTGGCTCATGCCTGTAATCCTAGCACACTGGGAGGCCGAGGCGGGTTGAATGCTTGAGCTCACAAGTTTGAAAACTGCCTGAGCCAGAGTGAGAACCTGTCTTATCTCGATAAACCAGTGGTTCTCAACCTTCCTAATGCCACAACCTTTTAATACAGTTCCTGTGGGTCGCGAACCACAGGTTGAGAACCACTGCTATAAATGGTCGGGCATTGTGGTGGCCTATAGTCCCAGCTGTTCAGGAGGCTGAGACAAGAGAATAGCTTGAGCCCAAGAGTTTGAGGTTGCTGTGAGCTACGATGCCAGAGCACTCTACTGAGGGTGATGAATTGAGACTTGGAGTTGCTACAAACCTTCAATTCATTAAAAAAACAAAACAAAACAGAAAAAAAAAACACCTGCTGCAAAGGACAGTGAAATGAACCAGAATGAAACGAGGTATGCTATACTCAGAAAATTGCCACTAGAACTAAATATGGGGTCTTTAAATGATTTCCAGCCTTTTAGAATACTGATAAATTTCTGTAGATGACACTGGAAAGGCTTAAGACTAAGATGCCAGAGACTTTGTAGTCAAAATTGAGAAACTGAAGAGTTTACCTTTGAGGAGAATGTCCCATATTCCCCCATCCAACACCCTGAAGGGCTTAAGCAGAAACATGAATAAGAAATGAGAAGGCCAGATCTGTATTTTAAAAGGATGATTCTGCCTGCTTGGTGATGAACAAATTTAAAGGAGGGCAAAATGGAACCAGGGAAATGAGAAACATCCACACACAAGTGAAAGGCTAAGGCAGAGATAAAAGGAAACGAAGAGGAATGGACAAATGCCACAAATATACCAGATAAAACCAGAGTACTAGTGAAATGAGAATTTCCATCTTAGGAAAAGAAACTTCATTAAAAGCAGTAGCACTATCTGAGATAAAAGAAAAGGTTTAAATGAATAAGTGATTATTTTGAAATTGGATACATAGAATTTGAGGTAATTCTAAGAGAGTAATTAGTCAGACAACTGGAAGTATGACAGAAGTTTAAAAAATAAGTCAGGATAAAGATAAAATTTGGAAGTCATTAGTATGAAGCCTGACAATTAAGTTCATGAACTCATCCAAGGAAAAGTGCTACCTACCTCATTGCTGAATATCACTATGGTCACCAGATGGCCAAAGGTGATTGTAGTGATATTCAGCAATGAGGTATGCGGCACTTTTTCTAGGATGAGTTTGCAAACTTAATTGCCTGACCTAATATATACCATTAGGAGCCATTTGCCCTTAGAGTAGATGAAATTATCTATGAAGAATTTGAAGAAGAAGAGGAAGACATGGCCCAGATATAAGGTAATTTATTGGAATGATGGAAGTGTGCTGTTTTTAAATTTTCGTGTAAAAAAAGACAGAGTGTCACTCTGTAACCAGAGTATAATGGCATCACCAAAGGTCACTGCAACCTCAAACTCCTGAGCTCAAGCAATTCTCCTGTTTCAGCCTCCTGAGTAGCTGGGACTACAAGTGTACATCACTACACCCAGCTTATTATTTTTATTTTTTGTAGAGATGGTCTTGATCTTGCTCAGGCTGGTCATGAACTCTGGCCTTAAGCAACCCTCTCAACTCAAGCAATCCTCAGCCTCTCAGAGTGCTATGATTATAGGCATGAGCCACCAGTCTGGTTGTCCTATATTTTGATTATGACAATGCTTTATACATGCTTGTCAAAACTCACAAAAATGAATCCTAACAAAGGTTTATTTTAGTGCACATAAATTATACTCAATAAACCTAACTAAAAGAGGGGGGGAAAAGAAAGCAATCAATAGTATTCAATGAAGTAAAAAGAGCAGTAAGATAAACTTATACTTATTGGTAACCCTGCTAAGAAAAAGTCAACTGGCATGTTAGAGGCATAAACTAGCCATGATATTAGTTGAACAGTGAACAGAATCATAATAAAAGAAAAAAATAGTAGAATACTCTTAAGTACTTTGGATCACAAGAAAAAGATTAAGTTTAAATATCAACTAAATGAGTATGTTTAACTCAGGGAGTGTCTCTAGTATGAGAGATAGTTTAGCATGTTTATAAGACAGTATGTTCATGGACAGTCAGTGAATATAAACAAGACTGCAAAGGACAACTAAGAGAGCTTGATAAAGCTTTTGACATAAGCAGGTTGGCAACTAGGGGGTAGAAGGTTGAAAATACATATCCATTATCCTCAACATTCTTTTTTTTCCTTTTATTTACTTATTTATTTTTTATTGAGACAAAGTCTCACTTTGTGAGACTCGGTAGAGTGGCATGATCATAGTTCACAGCAACCTCCAACTCTTAGGCTTAAGCAATTTTCTTGCCTTGTCCTCCCAACTACCTGGGACTACAGGCACCTGCCACAATGCCTGGATCTTTTTTTTTTTTTTTTTTTGGTAGTGCTGGGGGGGTCTCACTCTGGCTTAGGCTGGTCTTGAACTTCTGAGTTCAGGGCAGTCCACCCACCTCAGCTTGCCAGAGGAATACTGGCAGAAGCCACCATGCCTGGCCTATCCTCAATGTTCTAACAAAGAGAAATGGTCATGTGCTGTAGGTGAGGAGAGTTGGGCAGCATACAAGATTTAACAGTAGAGAAGTCAAAAAAGGAATTGCTGGGGGTAGACAGGGTGAATTTGCAGTGGTACTCATACCACTTAGAGTAGTGTTATTTTTCTCTAGTGGAAAAGGGCAGATAGCACTAATACCAGATAAGAGTTTTGCTAGGAAAGCTTCCCAAACGGAAAAGAAAATCACAGATTTTTGAAAGACCGTAGCTCAAATAATCCTCTTTGTTCAAATTTCATCGCTTACTGAATGCTGTTCCTGCAGTATTCTTTACCCTGCTTGTTTTTACAGCACTTAAACTTTCTAGTAGATCACCGTGGCAGAGATCTTTGGATTGTTAGTTGACAAATTTCAAGTGAACAAAATAGTAACTAACATATATGAACCCACAGTAACTGTGGTTCAAACAGGTAGGCTTTCACATTTCCTATGAACCTGGGCCTCAGGCATAAATGCGTAATTGCCAAATCCTGAATATATTAAGGGAATGTTGTATCAACGTAGAAATCAGGTCTTGAAGCACAGTGGAAATGTAAGGTAAAAGAAGAGGTTATAATTCTCTTATGACCCTGGGAATGCTGATTTACCACTGTGTCTTCTTTAAGTCATCGGTAACATAGGAATAATTACATATTCTTAAATTACAAGAATAACGCTTGAGATGCCTAGGAAAAGGCTTTGTAAACATAAAAACATGAGATGACTTTATTAAGATTGCAACTAAATCACCTTAATACAACAATAGACATGGAGAAAGGACATATTCTGCAGGAAACACATTTCTGGTATTTTTTTTTCTTTTTTAGTATTAGGAAAACTATCTTTTCTTTTCTTTTTTTTTTTTTTTTTTTTTTTGAGACAGAGCCTCAAGCTGTCACCATGGGTAGAGTGCCGTGGTATCACAGCTCACAGCAACCTCCAATTCCTGGGCTCAAGCGAGTCTCTTGCCTCTGTCTCCCAAGTAGCTGGGACTACAGGCACCCGGCACAACGCCCGGCCATTTTTTGGTTGCAGCTGTCGTTGTTTGGCGGGCCCCAGCTGGATTCAAACCCGCCAGCTCAGGTGTATGTGGCTGGCGCCTTAGCCCGTTGAGCCACAGGCGCCGAGCCGGAAAACTATCTTTTCAAAGATAGTTTTGCAATAGTTCTTAAGGCTACTATGTGGAAAGTGAAGGTGGATATTGGAGAAAAAGAAAGCTTTTAATAAAATGAGGTTTTCCTAGAGAGGGCTGTCTTTAGACCAAGAGGAGCATTCCCCTCTTCTGAATGAATTACCCAGTCTGGAAGCAAATAAGTACAATAGTTTATTGTAGCGGAGAAAGGTTGATTACTGTGTCTGGGGGGAAAGTGGGCTAAATTTTGAACAAAGGACTCTGTTCATTAATGGAGGTTTACACCTAAGCTAATATCCAAATTAATGAAACTTCACAGTCCATGTTACAAAGACATGAGCTGCTGTAAATAATGATGAGATGTAACCTGTTAAGATGAGGAAAGGAGGGAAGTATACAAGGGGCTTGTTGGGACACCTGGCATCTGAGCCTGTCTGTAGGCTCTACCAACAAGTGTCTAGGCTCATTCTGTAGCACATAAAGAACAGAATTTGACCTAGCAAAAAGATCTTCCAGGGATTGCCTAAGATATCACTACAAAGGACAGCAAGAAAGTAGAAATGGTATGGCAGAAATGTACTTTTTAGGTATCTTTTTTAGAAAAAGTTTACAAATAAGGTAGAGAAAACCTTTTCTTATCCCTAAGAACCACTAAAACTCTAGCCTATGAAAAAGGTCTCCAGGTTTTGGTAGCTGAGGTGGAATCAAAAATGTATAACTTGTGTTTAAGTTCTAGTCTTATAACCAAGTTACCAGAACATATTTCTTTAAAGAGATATAAGAAGTTATACAGGTGTGCAGCAGTGTAGGAAGTAGGCTTGCACGACAGTCAAATCTCTGGTAATCTAACTAGCCCTGGCCACTAAATTTTCCTGAGATATTTCAAATATTTCTTAGAATGTATAAGTTGAGCAAAGATAGGAATAAATTTCATGCTTTAAAACAGGGGTCCTCAAACTACGGCTCGCCGAGGACATTTATCCGGCCCACGGGTGTTTTTGCTGCTCCTGCCTGTCCTGTTTAGCAGCAATTCGTCCCAGGCTGCAGTGTGCTCGTGTGGAATGTGTGCCGAACTCTCCGACTCCCCTCCCCTTCTCTCTGTCTCTTGACTCCTCCTCTCAGTCTCGGGTGTCATTGAAGGAGTCATAAGCTTGCCTGTGCAGAGCCTTCTGCTGCCTGAGGACCCAGGTAAGAACAAGTTAGGATTTTTTTTTTTTGAGGTTAGGAGGTCTATTTTTTTTTTTTTTTAATTTTGCAGTTAGTAGGACCCTTTTTTTGCGGTTAAGGGGGGGCCTTTTTTCCCTCAAGTTAGAAGATCTTTTCTTTTTTTCTGAAGATAGGGGCGCCTTTTTTTTTTTAAGTTGGTTAGTTGGTTGGGGGTAGTTTCTAGGGGGGTTGCATCACAGTGATAATATAAATAGTCAGCGCTCAGTGCTAATGCAAATTGTCAGTGCTCAGTGGTAATGATAATTGTAAGGGCTCAGTATTAATGCAAATTGTCAGCAGTCAGTCTTATCGCATGGGGGCCCCAAACTGGCAATCTGCCTAGGGCCCCATGGGAACTTAATCCTGCTCTGCAGACAGCTAAGGAGTAGGAAACCCAATTTAATTGACAGTAAGTGCATTTATATTCTGACTGCTATTCAGTTGTGTATGGTGCTGTTGTGTATGTTGTATGCTGTGTGAGCCCCAGTTCACACTGTTGCGTTATCTGAGCAGTGCAAGTTCAGCCATATGCTTGTATTGCTGAACTCGCATTAAATTTGGAATTAAAAGGCATATGTGCATATAAGATATGTGCAGTGTGCATACGAATTTGTTCATGGTTTTTTTTTTTTTAAACTCTAGTCAGGCCCTCCAATGGTCTGAGGGACAGTGAATTGGCCCCCTGTTTAAAAAGTTTGAGGACCCCTGCTTTAAAAAATGAGACTTTTTTTTTAATCTACCAAAACTGATACTTTCATTTATTTGGTTTTATCCTACAATATTTTATTTCTTTAAAGTATTTTCAATCCTACCACAGTTGAGAATAAAGCAAGTGTTGTTACATTTTTTTTTCCTTAGAGCTGAGTATGGTGGTTCACACCTGTAATCCCAGCACTTTGGGACACCAAGGTGGGAGGATCACTTGAGCTCAGAAGTTAGAAGCTACGGTGAGCTATGATCACAACTCCCTGCACTCTAGCCTGGGTAAAAGAACAAGACATTGTTATCTTAAGAAACAAAATTCTTCCATTAAAGGATTTTCCCTTTTATACTTAAGTCTAAACCAAGAGAATGAACAGCAACTTGATCAGTGTATTAGTAACATCTTCCAAAACATGATTGTATCTCCATCTAAGAGAGAAATTTACCACCTTTAACTGACAGAATCTGAAAACTGTCAGCTGAGCTTACCAGAATATAAACAAGACCAGATACTGCTATTGCCCCTACCATCTAGTGGGCGAAAGATGTTTCAGTCTCTGTAACAAAGGAGTTTACATTTTAACATTCATATGGTGGGAAATTAGACCTTGGATAACTGCAAAGTAGGGGCTTAGAACTAAGACTCACACATAAAGCCCTGAGACTACCAAAAGAGTGACAGGCTCGGGCGGCACCTGTGGCTCAGCGAGTAGGGTGCCGGCCCCATATGCCGAAGGTGACGGGTTCAAACCCAGCCTCTGCCGAACTTCAAAACAGAAAAATAGCCGGGCGTTGTGGCAGGCGCCTGTAGTCCCAGCTACTCGGGAGGCTGAGGCAAGAGAATCGCCTAAGCCCAGGAGTTGGAGGTTGCTGTGAGCTGT
>CAUYON010050530.1:0-12050 GCA_963573935.1 Arctocebus calabarensis
CTGTGCTCACTCAGTACAGAGCAGCCCCTGGAGAGTGTCCTGACCGCTCTCTGCTGTGCTCACTCAGTACAGAGCAGCCCCTGGAGAGTGTCCTGACCGCTCTCTGCTGTGCTCACTCTGTACAGAGCTGCCATTGGCAGAGAGCTCTAGGCAGGAGGTATCTTTCTTCTCCTCACCTGTGATACCACATCCTGTCCTCCTGTTGCAGTGAAGTGGGAGTGCAGAAGCATATGCCTGCAGTCTAGTATGGAATTCACTCAAAATTCTCAAGGGCTAGTGTATTTAAAATGCTGTTCCTCTTATAGTTTCAAAAATCAATAGGAAACTGTTTAGTAAGTTAAACCCCAGCCTTGCAGTAGCCTTTCATTCCTGAAGAAATGGCATATTGGCTTGTGTGATTATGCAGTAAAATTAAAAATTAATCTCAAGTAATGCCTGCTTTTCCACAGATTAAAGCGCAAATTGCCTTTTATCAAATTCTGTATATCTGCAATATTCTCCCAGCCTGCCTGATTACTTTTGTAACATACCCTGTTTTTGTGTCTGGAATTAGCTAATTGCTGGCCCAGTTAGTGCTTGAAAGGGAGTAATAGTGCTTTCTGAAAACCTTCTGTTAATGATTCTGCATATACTTTAATGTAATGGTTAGTTTATATATTTTTAAATGTTTCCAGCAAAGGGATACATTTTATTATATATTATGATTCAATATACATTCATATACTTTTACCTGAAATAAGTGTCATGAAACAACAGTTACCCTTACTGTGTATATTTTAATTTTTTCTAGTTCTCTTTTTGTTTATTTATTTATTTATTGTATGTTAACTTTTGTTTTGAGACTGAGTTTCACTATGTCACCTTGGGTAGAGTGCCATGGCATCATAGCTCGTAGCCACCTAAAACTCTTGGGTTTAAGCGATTCACTTGCCTCAGCCTCCCAAGTAGCTGAATAGACACCTGCCACAATACCCAGCTATTTTTTTGTTGTTGTTTTATTGTCATTGCGGTTTAGCAGGCCAGGTTTAGCAGGTTCGAATCCCTCAGCCTCAGGGCATGTGGCCAGTGCTCTAAACACTGAGCAACGGGCACTGAGTTTGATTAACTATTTTTTAATAATTCCATTTTTATTTCCTTTTATGGCTTTGTAGATAACATTTCTTGCTCTTTTCTCTTCGCAATTGCTTTAGGTTTCATGGTCTACGAGGCTGAACACTTATGTTCACAAACTCATCTGAGAAAAAGAGCTACATACCTCATTGCTGCATATCACTCACCAGATGGCCAGGGGGATACTTTGAAGGTGGCAGTAGTGACATACAGCAATAAGGTATGTAACACTTTTTCTAGAATGAGTTCACATACTTAATTATCAGGACACTTGTGATGATAGTTCTAATGGACATTCCAGAAAGAGACTTCCAAAATTGCTTAGAAGGATGGACTAGGCATTGGCATCAGTTCATAGCTTCCCAAGGAGAGTACTGCCAAGGAAATCATGGTCATACTCAGTTGTACATACCATGAGTTTGCAAAATTCACTGTTCTTTTCCTTCATGAGTTATCACACTACTCCATATGATATAAAGACTTTCCAATTTTTTACTTAATGTTACTTAATCTTGGTCTTTGTCAATCTTTTTGGATCTAGGGGTTAATATGTGTTTTGATTTTGAAAATTTGCCAGCCATTATTTCCTAAAAAAGGAAAATGTTTGCTCCCCTTATGATACCACACTGTGCTTTTTTTCTGGTTTTGAATTTGGAAGTTCACGTCCATGCTAATAGTTTTCTTGGCAGCCCTAAATGGTTAATCACCCTATCTCATACTCTGTCCTTTATTAAGGGGACACTACACGTACATTTAAGTACTCAATGTTTTTTTTCCATGGATCAATGTTGCTCTTTTTTACTTTCCTTTTTCTTTTTTCTCTCCATCTTTTTTATTTTAATATTTTTTATTGCTTTGTCTTCAAATGTATTCATATTTTCTCTTACAATAATCTACTACTATTTTAAGCCATTATATTTTTCATTTCACATAGTTTCTTTTTCATCTCATTTTAAAAATAATCTTCCAGGTTTCTAAATAGTTTTTCACCATATGGAATATAATTACATATTTTAATTGTCTTGTATGCTAATTTTAACATCTGTGTCAGTTTTTGGTTGGTTTCAATTGATTAACTCCTCATTGGATTGTATTTTCCCATTTCTTTGCATGACTGGTAATTTTTCATTACATTGCAGATGTTGTGAATTTTACCTATGTAAAGGATTCTGTATATTCTGTATTCTTAGATATATTCTTAAAGTTTATTCTGTGATAAAGTAAGTTGCTTGGGAACATCTTTCATCCTTTCAGGTGTTGCTTTTATTTATTTATTTATTTATATATTTATTTATTTATTTTTATAGAAATGAAGTAGTGCTCTAGCTAAAACAAATTTCTCTCTACCACCAAAATGGAAATTTTCTGTTTATTCTACTCAATGTCCTACGAATGATAAGATTCCACAGACTGGCCCATGATAACAAACAGTATTCCTATCTCTTGTGAGTGCTGAACACTGCTAGATTTAGTCTTTATTGTTTTTTTTTTTTTTTCTTTCCTTGGTTTTTATAAGGAAACATACACACTCATGTGTTCATCAGTGTTTAGCTGAATACTTGAGGGGGATTTTCTCCAGCTCTCTGGAGTTATTTCTCCCTTCCCAGACTGTTATTTGTTATTCTTAGTCTTGAAAATTCTCAATCTCTCATTATCCCCAAAAGCCCAGCCTATCTGCCCAGCTCAGGAAAATTTCTAGGCTATTTCTGTATGTCCTTTTTGCACTGTGGCCTGGCAGTTTTTAAAAATAAGTTGAGTGGATCATCATTGTGCTCACTCCATTTGGTTTCTCATAAGCCAATCTCTTTAAAAAATTTACATTTGATATTTTTTAAATCACAATTCCATAAATTTGCTCCCTTTTGCCTGTTTCAGCTGGGAGAATAAATCTGGTTCCCAATTCTACATCTTGATCAGAAGTAGAAGTAATACCATAGGATTTTAGTTTTTATTTTATTAATTCTGCAAACCAAGGTGTAAGAGTTTATACTAACTAAATTACAAATCAGGGTCAAAGCCAGGGGTGGAGACCCTGCCACTTGAAGGCTGCAGGTGGCTTTATAGATACTTAAATGTGGCCTTTTAAAAAAAAATTTCAAAGTATGATGGGGTTAGAAATATTTTTTGGTTACATGGATCATATTTATAATGCTTTTGTCATGACTGTTAAGTATGTCCATTAACCAGAATGTGTTCATTATATGTGTTAGGTAGGTTTTCACCTATCACATCATCCCCCTCCTCCCTACTTGATATTTGATGAGGTTGACTCCCGCTATGCACATATGTGGTCTAGTTCCAATTCAAGAGTGGGTATGTGTAATGTTTTTTTTCCGTTTTTTAGATTATTCACCTAGGTTAATGGTCTCCAGTTCCATACAATTTTTTGCAAAAGGACATAATTCATTCTTCTTCATGGCTGAGTAGTATTCTATAGTATACATATACCACATTTACCACATTTGTTAACCCACGTGTGAATTGATGGACACTTGGATTGATTTCATACCTTTGAAAATGTGAATTGTGATAAAATAAACATTTAAGTATAGGAGTTTTCCTGAAAAATGATTTATTTTCCTTGGGTAAATATCCACTAGTGGAATGGCTAGATCAAATACTAGGTCCACTTTTAGTTCTTTGAAATAGATCCATACAATTTTTCATAGAGTTTGTGCTAATTTTCAGTCCCACCAATAGAGTATAAGCATTCCTTTCTCTTTGCATACATGCCAAAATTTGCTGTTTTTAATAAAAGGGATCAGGTGATATCTTATTTTAGTTTTAATATTCATTTTCTTTTTTTGTTGTTGTGATTGCTTTTTGTTGTTGTTGTTTGTTTGTTTTGTGTTGTTTAGCAGGCCTGGGCTGGATTTGAACCAGCCAGCCCGAGAGCATGTGGCCAATGTCCTAAACACTTAGCTACAGGTACCCAGCCAATAATATGTAATATCTGATAATTAGTGATGTAGAGCATTCTTTGCATGTGTTCATGGCCATTTTTCTATGTTTTGAAAGGCTCTGTTCACGTCTTTTGCCCATGTTTGGGTTTTGTTTCTGTTAATTTGTCTGAGTTCCTTGTAGATTCTGATTGTTAGCCCTTTACTAGATGTATAGCTGCAAGTATTTTATCCCATTCTGTATGTTGTCTGATCTGTGGATTATTTTCATTACTGTGCGGAAGATTCTTAATTTAATAAAGTGCCATTTATTAATTCTTTTTGCTGCTGTAATTGCCACTGAGTGTTCATAATTTATTTGCCTATGTTGTTTTGTAGATTTTTCTCCTATATTTTCTTCTATAGACTCGGGACTTATTTTAAATCTTTTATTCATCTTGAATTTACTTTTGTGAGTGGCTTAAGATATAGATCCTATTTCATTCCTCTACATGTGGCGATCCTATCTAATTTGTCTAACACCATCTGTTGAATAGGGATTACTTCTCCAATGTATGTTGCTTTCTGCTTTCTGTGATCTGGCAAAGATCAATTGACTTTATGTGGATGATTTACATATGAGTTTCTATTCTGTCGCATTGGTCTATGTCTCTATTTTTGTGTCACTGCCATGCAATTTTGGTTATTATAGACTTATATAGTTTGAGGTCTAGTACTGTAATGCCTCCAGATTTGTTTCTTTGTTTGCTTAAGATTTCTTTGGCTATTCAGGATCTTTTTCTGACTCAGAGAAAGTTAGAATTATTTTCACTAGATCTTTGAAATTGGATGTTGGTATTTTGATTAAATCTGTAAATCACCATGGATACTATGAACATTTAAACAATGTTGTTCTAATAATTCATGGATATGATATGATGCTTTTTCATTCATATGTTCTATAATTTGTTTTGTAGTGTTTCCTACTTCTTTTAGTAGGGATCTTTCATCTCCTTGGTTAAATACTTTGTATATTCCTATGTATATTATTTTCTTTGTAGCTATTGTATTAAGACTTAATGGTATTAAGTCTTTTATTTCATTCTCAGCTTAACTGCTATTGATGTATAGGAATATTAAAAATTTGTGTACACTTATTTTGTTTCCTGAAATTTTGCGCAATTTATTCATCAATTCTAGGAGTCACTTGATAAAATCTTTGGGTTTTTCTAGACATAAGATCAAATCATGTGTAAAAAGTGATACTTTTGACCTCCTCATTCTTGATTTAGATATGCTTAGTTTCTTTCTTTCTTCCATTGTCTTGTCCCAATTCTTAGTGGGAATGCTTTCACTTTTTCCCATTCAGTATGATGTTGGCTGTGGATTTTTCATATTTGGCTTCGATAATTCTAAAATATGTTCCTTTTGTGCCTACAAATTCCTTCAGTTCTTATTTGTGTAGAAAAGTCTTTATTTCTCCTTTATTTATGAAAGTCAGTTTTTCAGAATGCAAAATTAGAAGCTGGCAGTGGTTCTGCTTAAGAAGACTGAAGATGTGGCTGTAACCCTTCCTGTAAGGTCTCAGTTGAGATGTCTTCAGTTAGCCTGATAAGTTTTTCTTTGTAAGCTACTTGATGTTTTCACCTTATGACTCACAGGAATTCCTCTTTTCTGTTGTCTTTGCCAGTCTGATGTCTATGTGTCTCAGTGATTGCCTTTGCTGTGAATGCCCCAGGTGTTCATTGAGCATTTTATATCTTGATTTCTGAATCTTTAGCAAAACTAAAGAGATTTTCTTCAATTATTCCCTCAGAAAGGTTTTACAGCCCTTGTGTGTTTCTTCTTCACCCTCGGAAACGCTTATGATTCTTACATTTGGCTATTTTAAATTATCCATGTGTCTCATTCTTTTTAATTCTGTGTTCATTATTTGTGACTGATTGAATAAATTCATAAGAGTTGTCTTCAAGCTTTGAGAGTCTTTCTTCCCCTTGTTCTAGTCTATTCTTAAAAGCTTTCCACTGTGTTTCATATTTTCTTTGATGAATTTTTCATTTGCAGAATTTTTACTTGGTTTTTCTTAATATGCTGATTTTGTTAGTGATTTTTTTTCATTCATTTCCTGAATTGTTTTTCTGCTTTGAGTTGGTTTTCCATTTTCTCTTTGATTTCCTTGAGCTTCCTTACAAACCACATTTGGAATTCTTCATCTATTTCAATCTTTTCAGTTGGCAACAATCACTAGGGAGCTGGTGTTCCCTTTTGTGGTTGTCTTGTTTGCTCTGATTTTTCATACTCCAAGAGTTCTTTTGCTAGATTTGTTGGGATTACAAAAATTGGTATACTTTCAATCTCTCAATTTTGTGATCTCTACAATTTTTTTAGAAATGGGACTCATTATGTAAAAGAGGGAAGGAGAGAAGGGGGTGGGGTCTTGGTGTGTGACTCACCTCTTGGAGGCAATTGTAAGAGAAACCTAACAAATGCAATCAGCGTAACCTGGTTTCTTCCCACAATAAATCCCCAACAAACAAACAACAACAACAATAAACAACTTGAAGAGTAGGATACATGGATAGTAATGAAGAAGAAGAGATAAGTGCATGTTGCGGGATTTGTGAACACAAATTATGAGAAAATATAAATGATTTTCAGCCTTGCTATACTTTTGGTTTTTGCTTGAGATGCCTATATTTTTATTTATTCATCTATTTATTACCTTATTAGAACATTAGTGTGTGAATGTGGTTAAGGGGTGGAGGTTTGTCTATAATAGCTCTTCTCCTTTCCCCTATAGTGACTTAACTTCCGATATCTAGGTGATCAATGACAGTCCAAAATAGAGACTACATTACTCAGTCTCCCTCAAAATTGATTGAATATATTTAAATAAATTTTATTCTAATAAGATGTAAAGGGAAGGTGATATGGAAGCTTTCATGAATGATCCTTTAGAGAGAGCTAGAATAGGAACTGGCCCCTACTATTTTGTTTCTACCCACAGGCTCATTTCTGGATAAGAATGCCAATGTTTTTAATATTTCATACTCCTAAGGTAGCAGATTAGTTAGGGTGGAAGGAGTCAGAATGTCTGAGGAGTATCTGGTGTCTTTTTTTTGTACTTAAAGACATTGATCTCAGAAAAGAGTCAACTTCTATCTTGTTTAAAAGTTGTATTTTCTTTCACAGTAAATATTAGCTAAGCTGATTCTAACTGACACATTCTATTCAGTTCAGGGTTTCTCATCTGGATTAAAAAATCATTGTCTTTTTTACCAAGAAAATCTGTTCTTTTATGTAAACATTCCATATTTTAAAATTTTCATCATTGATATTTTAATACTTAATTCTGTTTAACATATTCTGTTGGTTCTAGGAGAAGAAATACAGGGATAGCCAGCTGAGAAATTCACTAGGTATGCAGAAGGAAGCCTTTGATTTATGATAAAGATTTCACTTATCAGGTCAGGCACCACTAAATTACTGTGCACCTGGACATTGTGTAGAAAAGCAAATGTTTTCTCCACAGTTCTTCTGGTTTTTATTTTATAATTTACTTGGAGCTGCCATTAAGAAGGTATAGATATTGTTTGATCTTCATTTCAGGTGTCCAATGATTATACTAATGGAGATAATACATCTCTGACCACAAATTAATCACTTTACAAATCACTTCTTACAGAAGGAAATTTTCCTCTGCAATATCCTAGAAACTTAACTTTGTTAGCCACTGGTTTTTGTGCATTATCATAGTTTGAGAAAAAAATAGATGTATTTCTACATAGGATTATTTTCTATTAATCAGTCCTATTTTATTTTTGTTTTCTAATATTTCTGACTGTCACAATCACATACAGAGAAATAGATTTGTATAAATTTTAGGAGAAATATCTAACAATAAACAATAAATAAACTAACTTGAAAAAGAGACAGTATTTGAATTTAGTGGTCTATTGCTTGTGAGATTGAAAAAAAAGGTTATAGACACCCATCTTTAAATTTTAGTGCTTATCAATATTCAAGAAGAAAAATGCATGATTTCTTGATAAATTAAAAGAACCTCCTGCAATCACAGTTTGCATGGAGAATAATCCTTGCATATGTTAATATATAATGTTTGCTTACATGAAATGTTTATCCTATTATAGATTGTTTGTCCTACTCTGACCCTGAAATTCAACTCTAAAGCAAATTTTGTTATGCAGTACTTTCACACAAAACTGCTTACACATCTGTCATTGTCCTCTACAAGGCAAGCTTTGAATCTGTACAATATATTTATTATGCAAATTCCTTTGAAATCTGTGGTGCAGGTGCCTTTTGCCTTTCAAAATTAGTTTGCATATTAAATGTAGCATAGAAAATGATGGCCCACAACTTTAGCTGCTTTGGTTTTAATGAAAGAGTAGAATAAAATGTATTGAATATTCAGGATAATTCACACACAATGGAAACAATTAATGGGAAATACTCTAGCACATCCTTTGTTTCATACTATACAAGTTGAAGAAAGCAGATGTTGTTCAAACATGTTTTCCTCAGTTATTTCATTTTATTTGAAAAATATTAGAGCAAAAAAATAGTGCAATTATTGCTAGAAACATTTTTATGTGGCTGAGATTTCTTCTCTTCAAATTTACCCTTTTCAAAGTGAAATAACATTGCTTTAGTATGTCAAACATACTTAATGAATATAAATTAAAATGATTAAATACTTTATGAAAACATTTACCAAAAAATAAATCCATTGGAGAATATTTTTAAAAAGGAATTTAAAATAAATTATTCATAAATCAACAAATATATTAATGCATAATTTCAAATATTGTATACATTAAATAATTTCTGGGGTAGTTTTTTCTATGATGGGACTTGAATTACCTGATTATGAGTTTTACTAAAAAAAGTTTTTAAAAATACTTGCAAGTAATACTTAAATACCATTTTTTCAAAAAGGCAATTCAGTATTTCTTGTTTCAGTTTCAACATATAAAGAACTTTGAAGTCATCCCTCACATTATTTCAATAATGGAAAAGATGAATAAACTAAAAGAATCAATGATTTTTCTTAGATCCATCAAAGAACTGTGGTTTCAGAGTAAACCACTACCCCAAAATCTGGAGAGGCAGGAAACTTCAGAGAGTTATGATTAAGATCTAATAGCCTAGAGAAGGAGCTGTTAAAGCCATTAATGAGTAGGAACATTTAAATATTATTTTTGACAAATCACTCGAGCCTGAATAGACTAGTATAAAATTGCAAAACTATGAGGGTAGCAAGATGTTGGAAAGGGCTGTACTTTTATAGGTTCAATCTCCAGAAACTTTGCCAGATTTTAATAAAATTTGGAGAAAGACTCATGAATCTTAAAGGAAAGAAAGAAAAAGAATTGTTATTAAAAAATTAGTCCAGCAGTGCCTGTGGCTCAAAGGAGTAGGGCACCGGCCCCATATCCTAGAGGTGGCAGGTTCAAACCTGGCCCCAGTCAAAAAGTGGAAAAAATAATAATAATAATTAAAATGTAGTAAAGTGTTCTTCACAATAAAGACTTACAATCCGGGAAAAAATTCTCTAAAAAATTAGTGAAGTAATCTTCAAAATAAAGACTTATAATCCAGTGAAAAGTTCTTATCGCTCTGGAGCAAAAGTCATTTGTTTGACTACAGTCCTCACTAGACTTCAGGACTCACCTAAGGAGGTTAGAGATAGTGGGGAAATAACAAAATAATATTATATATTATATATATATTACTTTATATAATACATATATATAGTAGTCAAGAGGCAAGATTTGCTAAAAGATCAACATTAACTTATAAGAATGTATAATGCTTCACTTTCTCAATATTTTGCTCTTACATCAGTAAGGCGACAGTATAGCAACAATAGATTATAACTAAAAGAACTTGAAGAATAAGAACTTGAATAATGTAAGTAGGAGTTCTTAGGGAAACCCAAAGCAACAGTGGACGTAAAAACAAGGAAACTAGGCGACTAGAATACCTGTGATTCTTACAGCAATAGCAAACATTAATGATGGAGATGCTTAAACAACTAAAACTTTCTATAAAAACCCACTTACCTTATTTACCTTTATATAAAACATCATGCTTGTCTTACAACTTGTAATTGCAAAATATCAGAAGAGACAAGGAAAATAAAAAGTATAAGGAGACAAGACAAGCATCAGAATGAGTCTTGGATTTACCACAGGCTTTGGAATGACCAGGCAATGGTTTTAAATAGCTATGACTAATATGTTAAGAGCTCTAGTGGAATATAAATAAGTAATATGCAAAGAGAGACAAGGTAAGGGAAACGAAGTTAAAAATCTAAGAAATTATAATTCATGAAAAAAGTCACTAAGTTGAACTTTATTAAAATTAAAAACTTCTGTGAAAGACACTATGAAAAATGGAAAAAATAGTTCATTTGAGAGAAGATATATGGCAAGTATATTTAGTATAGAATTTGTATCCCATATATACAAAGAACACTTAAAACTGAAAAATAAAACAAACCTCTCAGAATTAAAACATGGGTGTCACATGTCACTTCTGACACCTCTTGCCAAGGCCCTGGACTGGCCAGGTCTCGGGCCTGGCTTAACTAAGTTCTGGATGCAGATGGACAGCTAAAAGTTACCTTGCTGAGGTTCAGTTTCTCCTAGGTGCCTGAGGGCTATCTACTTTAGCTGGAAAGAGAGAGAGAGAGAAAGAGAATAAAGCAGTCTTCTTAAAAAGATAGATCTTAGTCTTTAATACAGCTTAGTAATCTTCAGCAGAGAGATGCCGTGCTGGCGTTCTGCATGCAGGAGAGGAGCCAGAGTCAGAGTAAGCGAGTCTGTGATAGAATGCGCATGCTCCTTGACTGCCTTCTCCTCCAGCTTAATATAAGGCTGATCGCGTGCCTCTCACCACCACAGGTGTAGAGACTGCCAATTCATCACTGCTCTCATCTCACGAGCTCTCATGCTTGTTAGGAGAGCTAAATCCCTCTCCATGCCCTTTCCACCCAGGTGTTCCGTTATTGAGCTATACAGATATTTGTTATAACTCTCACTCCTCCTAGCTATAGGCTATATGGGCTGCAACACATGGGCAAAATATCCATATAAATGCTTGACCAAAGAAGTTATACAGAATGTAGACATGTAAAAATATACTCAAAATTATTTTAATCATGTTAAAACAATAAGAAGATACTACAACACACCTATTGGAATATCTAATACTGAAACCTGGAGCACACATCTTTACAGCCATGTAGAGCTTGAACAGGCTCATTAAACTGCTCACTGTGATGTCACAGAATTTTGATCCATGAGAAGACAAGATACAAAGTCAAAAGACATATGGAACATATTCTTATTAACATTAAAATCTTTTGCTCAAAACATGGAATCAGGATGTGGTTTGCAACTCCTTTCAAGTTAAAGTTCATCAACTTCAACTTGCAATTTATGTGGTGATGATGTTGATGAGAGAGGATACCTGAGAAGGGTGAGGTCTAGGAGGACAGGTCTTCTCAAGGAGACCCCAAGGATACACTTGCAGGGCCCTCTCCGTGGTGACCAGCCCTTAGGAATTTGTAAACTTAACTTCCTGGAACTTGGAGATTTCCAAGTTCTGTGAAATCCTATAGTTCTGTAGCGGCTAGAATAGTTTCTCCCTCTTGATTTAAACTGGCCAATGAGAAGGGTACCTGTGGGGTAGAACTTTTTGACTATCAATAAAAAGGGAAAGATCAAGCTAGACTGGGAGTGCGCATTTTGGGATTCTTCTATGCCGTAAGCTCCAGCTGGTGAATAAAGCCCTTCCTCTTATAAATGTTGTGTTTGGGTGCTCTTTCTCTCTGTTGGGCCTTATTTTCCTGCCACACTGAAAGTGATGATAATATTGAAAATGATGACTCGGCGCCTGTGGCTCAGCGGGCTAAGGCGCCAGCCATGTAAACCTGAGCTGGCGGGTTCAAATCCAGCCTGGGCCCGCCAACCAACAATGACGGCTGCAACCAAAACAAAAAAAATAGCTGGGCATTGTGGCGGGCGCCTGTGG